>JACXGM010002306.1:13663-47822 GCA_016801145.1 Umbra pygmaea
GGTGCCATGTCAGCTGCTGGTGTTGGTCCACTGTGTTTTATCAAGGGCAGGGTCAATGCAGCTAGCTATCAGGAGATTTTGGAGCATTTCATGCTTCCATCTGCTGAAAAGCTTCATGGAGATGAAGATTTCATTTTTCAGCACGACCTGGCACCTGCTCACAGTGCCAAAACCACTGGTAAATGGTTTACTGACCATTCTATTACTGTGCTCAATTGGCCTGCCAACTCTCCTGACCTGAACCCCATAGAGAATCTGTGGGATATTGGGAAGAGGAAGTTGAGAGATGCAAGACCCAACACTCTGGATGAGCTTAAGGCCGCTATCGAAGCATCCTGGGCCTCCATCACACCTCAGCAGTGCCACAGGCTGAGTGCCTCCATGCCACGCCGCATTGAAGCAGTCATTTCTGCAAAAGGATTCCCGACCAAGTATTGAGTGCATAACTGAACATAATTAATTGAAGGTTGACTGTTTCTTTTTGTTTTTTGTATTACAAACACTTCTTTTATTGGTCAGATGAAATATGCTAATTCTTTGAGATAGGAATTTTGGGTTTTCATGAGCTGTATGCCAAAATCATCAGTATTAAAACAATAAATGACCTGAAATTTTTCAGTTGGTGTGCAATGAATCTAAATATATGAAAGTTTAATTTTTATCATTACATTATGGAAAATAATGAACTTCATCACAATATGCTAATTTCTTGAGAAGGACCTGTATATAAAAATGTATACACTCTTATACATTATTTAGTACTATTTAACATGTGATAATGGAAGCGGAAAAATTGAACTAAATAGTAACAATATTTCAATATTTCAATTCCCGACACACACGTGGATTTAAATTAAAAAGCCTTTAATGTGCTTGGCTGTTTTGGAGTTACATTGTGTTGTTTAAGTGTTCCCTTTATTTTTTTGAGCAGAGAATGTTGCATGAATTCCATGATCAAGTTGAAATTGAAATATTTCAAGCATTTATATATAAAGTCCAATCGAACTTTATCAAAGGCTTTTTCAAAATCAGCTATGAAAACTAGTCCCGATAGTTCATAGTGTTCTATTGTTTCTAAAACTTGTCTTATATTGTCTCCAATGTATCGTCCATGCATGAAGCCTGTCTGATTAGGATTAATAATATCAGATAAAACCTTTTTAATTCTAAGAGCTATGCATTTGGCTAAAATCTTGGCTTCACAGCATTGCAGTGTAAGAGGCCTCCAGTTTTTTAAATATACAGGGTCTTTATATGCTCCGCTTGGGTCCTGTTGCAATAATAATGATATCAGGCCTTCTTGTTGTGTGTCTGACAATCTACTGTTTATATACGAATGATTAAAACATGCCAATAATGGACCCCTTAATATGTCAAAAAAAGTTTGGTATAGCTCTACTGGAATGCCATCCAGTCTGGGAGTTTTTCCAGCTTTAAATGTTTTAATAGCTTCAAGCAGTTCCTCCTCAGTAATTAGTCCTTCGCATGAGTCTCTTTGCATAGTTGTTAATTTTAAATTATTATCTGGGAAAAAACTCAATTAAAAACTACAATTAAAATCTGTTAAAGGTAACGGAGAAGACTGAAAGGAAAACATCTGAAGTATTTTACTTCCTGTTCCAGAATCTCATTTGGCGAGTTGTAAGTGGATCCTTCATTGGTGACTAATTTCAGTACATTCTTCTTGGTGGCATTCCGAAGTTGAAGATTAAAAAAAAGGATGTGGATTATTCTCCATATTCCATCAAGCTTGCTTTATTTTTACAATAAATGATTTTTGATCTTTTTTGTACAATCTCAGTTATGTACGGTGGTGCAAGGCCATTGAGAGAAAACAATAAAATAAAAGAGCAAACAATAAGAACAAACAATAAAATCTTAAAATCAACTCTAAAAATAACTGGAAGCTGTAATTGGAGTTATATGCTCATGTTTGCATGTATTAGTTAGAAGACGGGCTGCTACATTCTGCACCAGCTGAAGGCGCCTGAGTGATGACTGTGAGGCTCCAACATAATGCGCATTACAATAATCTAGTCTTGAACTAATAAAAGCATGAATAGCTTTCTCAAGATCCGAACAATCTAAAAATGGTTTGACGTAACTGAAAAAAACTAGCTTTAACCACACTGTCAATTTGTGGCTACTATCAAAAGTCACACCGAGATTTCTGATAGTCGGTCTAAGCTTCGAAATTAGCGTATTAGGGTCAGAGGTTGCAGATTCCCCAAATAAAATATATTCAGTCTTCTCTTCATTCAAATTAAAGAAATGTTGCTCTAACCATAATTTAGTGTCATCAATGCAATTCATTTGTGAAATATGGCTATTATGGACCCAAGAGGCAACATGCACAGCGAAAATAAAACCGGTCCGAGAATAGAGCCTTGTGGCACCCCACAGGAGAGAGAAGTAGTAAAGGAGGACGATTTCCCAATCACTACAGAAAAGGTTCTGTTGGTCAAAAATGACGAGAACCACTGAAACAAGGGCTGTAATGATATGTGATATTGAAACCGAAATCGCAACACTCAAATCCACGAACCTGTGTCACAGTCTGAGAAGGCAGAATCGCGACACACCCCTTCCAACTCTCAGAGTTATCCTTCCTGTCCAGATCTAATGTAACCACATCTTTAAATTACTATTAGTATTATTTGAAGTAAACATGATAAAATACGTAGACCTACACCAGAAAAACTAGTTGATGATAAATTATTTAATTTTACCTGTAAGCATCGTCCAATCACGTGTCATCTGACTACCTTTGTAATCATGTGACGCCTACCTACAAACGTTGAGCTTGTTGAAGAACGTTTCCGCAGATCATTAAAAAAAGCCTTAAATAATCTTAATTTCGTTTTGAAGAATTTAAGGTCTAAAAATGTCTGAAATCTAGTTTTCTAAGGTCTCAAAGAAATTTGACATTCATGCTATTTTTGTTCAATTGTATTTTGTCAAAAGAAGCCATAGGCACTTTCTCTGAGCAACATTTAGTAAGCAACTACTGGCAGATTATAGTAATTGCTGGTGATTGCGGCAGCTCTATGAGTTTACCTCACAGCAACTCAGCTACTTTGCTCGTTAAATACCTTATAAACTTTGTCTGTGAGTCTTGTTTATTAAATTTTATTTGTGTCCTTGCAGCTTTTTTTACTGAAACATATTTCTTGTGATCTGCATTACTCATTGTGCATCTCTCTCAGTACCTCAAAGCAATGAAAATAACGACCCACTCATTGAGCAGTTAATCTCCACATTCTCATTCTGTTTCATTAACGCAGAGAGTGTGGAGCTATGTATTACTATTGAACAATTCTTTCTACTGACTGGCCAGGCTTTGTGGAGTTTCATCTAATTAGTTTGAACTGCTGGTCACGAGTGTGAAACAGAAGCCATTTAATTTACTTTGTAAATGTAAGAGAACTTGATTGGAGAAAGATTTTCAATATTTTTCTTTTTTTTTCATTTCTTTAACCTTTATTTAACCCGGTGGGCACGTTGAGAACAATTTCTCATTTAAAACGGCGACCTGGTCAAGATAAAGCAAAAAGGTGCAAGTAAAAACAGAGTTACACATGAATACAAACACACAAGAATTACACAAAAGGTAGAGTAAGGAAGAAAGATACAAAAACACAGTCAAAATTGAAAGAGGTAGATGTAAGTAAATGTACAATTAGTGCAACAAAATCTGAGATTTAGAGGTAGATCGAATTAGTATGGCAGGCAAATACAATGTAATAAATGAACACTCTAGTTTACTGTGCAAACGGTAACAGTGCAAATAACAGTTGATAAATAACATATTTGAATGTTCAAGTCAGTGTGTACAAAGGTGCTTATTGGGCAAAATTGCTAAGGTAATGTATCAGATAGGGAGAGGTAGTGTACATGTGAGGGGGGGTCAGCAGGTGCAATGGTTAGTAAGAAGCTCTGATAATTGTGATTTAAATGAAGTGAGGGGGGACAGTGTTCACAAGTTTTCTGTAGCTCGTTCCAATCATTAGCTGCGCCGAACTGGAAGGAATTTAGGCCAAAGGAGGTGTGGGCTTTTGGAGTTATCAGGGAGATGTACCTGGATGAGCGCAGGTTACGGGAGGGTGAGGCAATGGTGAGGAGTGAGTTTATGTAAGGAGGGGTTTTTCTTAGGATTGACTTGTAAATTAGGTGATACCAGTGGGTCAGGCGCCAAGTGTGTAATGAGGGCCAGTCTACTAGTGCATATAGGTCACAGTGGTGGGTGTTAAATGGGGCATTGGTAACAAATCGGATGGCACTATTATAGACTACGTCTAGCTTTTTAAGTAGGGAGGTAGAGGCAATTTTTCAAATGACATCCCCGAAATCAAGGATTGGAAAGATGGTCATTTTTACCAGGGTCTTTTTGGCAGCATAGGTGGAGGACTTGTTTCTGAATAGGAAGTCAATCCTATATTTTAGTTTAGATTGGAGAATGTTAATGTGACGCTGGAATGAAAGTGAACAATCTAACCAGACACCTAGGTATTTGTAGGTGTCCACATATTCCAGTTTGGACCCATCCAGAGTGGAGATGCTAGTCAGGCTGGTGGGTACAGGAAGTGTGCGGTTGAATAGCATGCATTTATTTTGGTGGGGTTTAAGAGCAGTTGAAGCCTTAGAAGGTGTGTTGAATGGCATCGGAGCTCCTTTGGAGGTTAGTTAGTACAGAGTCCAATGAAGGGCCGGATGTGTCTAGAATGGTGTCATCTGCATTGAGGTGGATCTGAGAGTCACCAGTGGCACGAGTGACATCATTGATATACACAGAAAAAAGTGTCGGCCCAAGAATCAAAGCCTGTGGCACCCCCATAGAGACATCCGTAGGTCCAGATAACAGACCCTCTGATTTAACATGTTGAACCCTGTCAGAGAAGTAGTTGGTGAACCAGTCGTGGCAGTTATTGGAGAAGCCAAGGCTGCGGAGTCTACCAATAAGAATGTGATGATTGACTGAGTCGAACGCCTTGGCTAGGTCAATAAAAACAGCGGCACAGTAGGGGTGGAACAGTACATGTATACGTATTGAACTCAGAGGACAAGTAAGGGGCAAGTAGTTGACATAGGGTCAAAATAATAAATAATTTTGCACGCCCAATTTTTCTATATTTTATTTGTTAAAAAAGTTTGAAATATCCAATAAATTTCGTTCCACTTCATGATTGTGTCCCACTTGTTGTTGATTCTTCACAAAAAATTACAGTTTCATATCTTTATGTTTGAAGCCTAAAATGTGGCAAAAAGGTTGAAAAGTTCAAGGGGGCCTAATACTTTCGCAAGGCATTGTATATTGTTAATAATTTGCATGTTAATGTTGTTCTTTGGTCAGTTTATACAGGTTTTTTACTAAAAATAAAAATAAAATTGAGGTTTGTATCGAATTGTGGGTCAAAAACCGTGATTTGAACCGAATCGTGAGTTTGGTGTATCGTTACAGCCCTAACTGAAACGCAAAACCCTTAATGCCAACGTAGTGATTAAGGCGAGACAGAAGTACTGTATGGTCTACTGTATCAAATGCCGCCGTGAGATCAAGGAGCACTAAAATAACAGGACTCTTGACATCAACAGACCGAGCAATATCGTTGTGCACCTTTAACAGTGCAGACTCAGTACTACGTCACAATCTAAATCCTGATTGAAATTTCTTAAACAGAGTTATTTTCTATAAAAGAATGTAATTGTATCAAGACATCTTTTTCTAACACTTTTGAGAGAAAAGGCAGGTGAGAAACTGGTCTGAAATTTGACAAAAATGAGGGATCCAGACTTGTTTTCTTAAGAAAAGGTCTAACCACAGCATGTTAGAACACATTAATAAAAAAGTATTTTAAAAAAAGCATGTTTTTATTAATAAAAAAGTGAAGAAAATTCTCACAAGTGGAGACTGAAGAATCTGTCAGAGAACAACAATGTGGGTTTACGACAGAATTAATTGTATTAAACATCACCCTTGGACAATGCCCACTATTAGTGATAATATTTGACAAATCTTCTGATTTAGCCTCTTTTACAGCCCTTTGATAATCAAAAAGACAGCCCCTTAATATTTCCAAAGACACAGGTAATTTGTCCTTCTTTCATCTCCGCTCTGCTTGTCTACAGCGCTGCCTAAGAGTGCGGGTGGCATCATTTATCCAGGGATCTGTTCTTAAATTAGGAGATCTGCGTTTTTTAAGGAGCAATAACGTCTAGAATTTCAAAACAGGTGGAATTAAATAATGAAAGCAGGCCATCAGGGCATGTAGAAGAGACAGATTCACTAAGGGTAAAACGTTCAGAGTCCATAAAAGCAGCAGTAAATTCTTCAGCTGTTGAGGAAATGAGAATACGACGAAAATATGGCGAAGCAATAGACCTGCTAGCTATTGAAGACGGAACTAGATATTCAACACTAATGGGGAAATGATCTGAAATAGCAGTCTCAGATATTTCAGTAAGGGAGATAGAGAGCCCATGAGAAATAATAAGGTCCAAAGTATGTCCAATAAGATGTGTGTGTCAATCCACCAGTTTATGCAAATGGAAAGATGACACGAGTCGTTTAAAATCAGTGGCCAACTGATCAGATGGACAACAAACACGTATATTAAAAACACCATAAATAGAATGTTGGTTACACTTAGGGACAACATCAGCTAAAAATTCAGAAAACTCTTCAATACAATTCTTGATGTATTTAGGTGGACGATAAACAACAGCACTGTAAACTCAATGAAAATAGCTGTAGCTCAAAACAAGAACAATTATTTATAGATAAAAGTCGACATTTAAACTTGTCTTTAAAAACAGTACCCACGCCTCCTCTGCGCCCCGACACTCGCGGGGAGCTGAAAAAACAGCACAGAGGTGGGAGGACCTCTGTAAAGGCAATCTTGTCACCTGGTTTAACTCAGGTTACCGTCAACAAAAGAAAATCCAAAGAGTGAGAAATAAAAAATATTTCAAAATAAAAGTTGTTAGTTAGCAATCTAGCGTTGATCAAAGCAACACATAATGTGTTGATGCCTTACAGGCCGTCGGCAAGCATGTGTATACACAGCGTTGGGAACAATGGGTTGAAGCCATCGGTAGCAGTATTCTATGGAACACTTCACAGCGTAACAGTCGTACTCTCGATAGAGCACCGTGAGACTGCGAGGATCAGATACCTAAGTCAGAGTCAGGTAGGCTCTTCTTAATCTGATAAGTCTACAACCTCTCCGGCCATGCAGTCTCCTGCGCTTTCTGTAGAGATTGATGGCAGGTAACAAGCAGGGCAGATGCCACAGGTGCGAAGGTACGGATTACAGTAATGGAGGCATCTTAGACTGTCCACTAGAGCCACGAGTTGTAGGTTTTAATAAGATTCCTTATATTCAGAAGAGTCTGGCAATCATATACTAACAGTGGTGACACATTCTGTGCAAAATGTGACAAAATTAACAAATACAATAACACACAAAGCAAAGGAAAACGGCCAGCCAAACACAGTGGCACCATCTTTTCACGTCACTAGTGACAATGTCATTTAAAGCATCATGCAAGTCTCATTGTTCATCTGATTACCATGATTGATATGGCATTTGAAAGCTCGGAATCTGTACTTTCATAAAATGTTAATTAATAATATAAAGAATTTAAAAAGTATTTTGGTAAGCCCAGATATAAGTGGTGGGTCACATATCAATTACACACTGATCAGCCATTACATTATGATCACTGACAGGTGAAGTGAAAAACACTGATAATCTTGTTATCATGGCACCTGTCAGTGGGTGGGATTTATTATGCAGCAAGTGAACACTTCTTTCATTATCATTATGGGGTATTGTTTGTAGAATTTATTGGGAAATAATGAATTTCGGAATATGGGTGTAACATAACGAACTGTGGGAAAAGTGAAGTGCTGTGAATACTTTCCAGATACACTGTATAGGTACAGCTGGAAGTATGATGTGTCTGTTAATGCAGGTTACATGCATACTGAATGAATGTCTTTGTTTACCGCTGCACTGCCTCCTCCAGCTGTTTCTTTATCGTGTCTGAGCCAGCCAAGGCAGACGAAACCTCCTGCAGTTTCTGGGATGCAGCAACCACCACGCGATCCTTCTCAGCCAGATTGCTCTTCAGGGCATTGATGTTGCGTTGCGCCTGAACATATTCTTCCTCTCTTTCCTCCACCTTTAAGGCAAAGAGTTGACAACATTACAGAAAAATTATAACAAATTCATCTCATATAATCCTCCTTTTTCAGGGGTTGACATTAACTTTAATGGCCACTTGTGCTTTAAACAAGTAAGCCTGATATTTTACTCATCAGATAGCAAAAACAACTTGTCTTAAGCAGAGGTTTCAAGTGTTGAAATTAATATGCATGTCTGTAATTCTGGGAAACAAGATCTATATCATGGAGCTCCGCCCCATAGGGAAGCTCTGCTCCTAGTGGTTTATCCCTCGTGCAAAGCAGGTCGCATCTGAAACAATTGTAGCATAACTGTCACTAACCAATGGGGTGACAGTGCGACCCCTATATAAGCTGGGTTGGCCCGCTAATGCATTCTCTCTTTTACTTTAGCTGATATCGGTTGTAGCTGCATCTCTAACGACGAAAACCTTGATAACTAATACAATCAACCGTCGACTTCTACATCATGTCTTTTCCTGTGAATACCATTGATAAGTCCTGTCGCTGTCACTGCCTCGCTGAGGATGGTGAATCACATGGCTTTTTTTTATTTATAAAGATTTCAACAGAAAAAAATAACTGTAAGGATACTGTTTCCTGCAATATATAAATACATTTTTACAATTTTCACCTAATCACAATTTTCACCTAATTTCATAATCCTTGACCCCCCCCCGCTACCCATCCCAAGCCTCCCACCTCCCCCAAAACCCCAACCCACACAAAACACCTAGACAAACCGAAAAAACAATAGCATTCATAAAGAAACAAAAAAAATTACACTTTGTGGACTAGGAGCATCATATGATCTAACTCAGATCTGAGGGGAGCCTCTGCAAGCTATTAAAGTAAGAAATAAACATCTGTCATTTTTCTAAGAATTTTGAGTGTGATCCCCACTCAACTTCCAATGCAGCAAAATCCTGAGTCGGGCTAATAGTGTGGTAAAAGCAATGATATCGGCATTTTAATAATTTAGCGAGAGGGAGTCCCCTGGGACCTCAAACACCGCTATCAGGGGGCATTGAGTTAAATTAATTTTAAGTGCTTCTGAAAGGGTATGGAATACAAAAATCCAGTAATAATTCAATTTTGAGCAAGTAAAAAACATATTGTAGAGGTTGCATGGGGAGGATGGACATCTGTCACACACATCCATCACCGTCGGATACATTCTGGACAGTCTGGACTTCGAGTAATGAACTCTGTTGGTCACCTTGAACTGAATGAGTCCAAGTCGAACGCAAGATAAAGTGGAACTTGTTCTGTCAATCACTTTATCCCAGAAATCCTTCGAAAATTCAAGACCCATTTCCAGCTCCCAAGCTGTTTTTGGTATATTACTTGTGTCTATAACAGGACATAATCCAAGAATAGATTTGTGAAATTACTGATTTCGATTCAGGTAAAAAATGTAATAGGTCACTCCGGGGCTGGTTGGGGGGGTAGTAAAGGGAAGCCAACAAATTCAGAGACAAAATCTGTAATCTGCAGATAACGAAAGAAATTACATGTGGGCAAAGTGTGTTTAACAGCCAGGTTAGGAAAACAAGAAAATACAAAATTTTCATAAAGATCGTTGAACGTTTTATTGCCATTCTTTTCCCAGAGAGTGAAAGCACTGTCAACCACAGATAGAGTAAATATGTGGTTGCTATTAATAGGGCCAACAATGGATGTAGAGGAAAACTTAAAATGGCGCCGAAACTGGTACCAAATTTTGAGTGTGGATAGTACTACAGGGTTGTCTGAGTAACAAGAGGGAGATGTAGGGAGAGCGGAGCATAATAAGTCAGGGAGGGAGGTGGAGGAGCAGGAAAGACCTTCTAGCAGGCACCAAGATGTGTCTGGGGAGTGCAGCCAGAATAGCGGTTTCTAAAGGTTGGCGGCCCAATAGTAATATAGAAAATTAGGAAGTGCGACCCCACCACTGAATTTACATTGCCGAAGTAAAAACCTGCTAATTCTTGGTGGCTTTCCAGCCCAAATGAAAGAAGAGACCGCCTGGTTAATTGCTTTAAAAAATACATTGGTAAGAACAAAGAAATACATTGGAAAAGATAAATGAATTTAGGCAAGCTATTTATTTTAACAGCGTTGATTTTCCTTATGAGAGAGAGAGGTAGGTTACACCACCTCTTGAAATCAGCCTTCATCTGAACAATAAGGGGGAGTGCTGGCAGTGTGCGGGTCACATTCACACCTAGAAAAAAATTTGCTTTTTTGAAGATTTAGCTTGTAACTGGAAAAAGAACTAAAATTCTTCAGAATTAAAAGAATAGTTGGTGAAGACGTTTTGTTGGTAAAGAAGGATTGTGTACATATAGCAGCAAGTCATCAGCTTATAATGACAGCTTATGTTCAATTCCCTCCCATAAGACATCTTGGAAGAAGTTTGAGGCCCAAAAGGCCACCGAAAGGGGCCCAATAGCGATGGCGAAGAGTAGGGGAGAAAGAGGGCAGCCCTGCCTTGTCCCACATTCTAGGGTGAAGTAGTCAGAGTGATTATCATTGGTACAGACAATGGCCTGTGGGGATGCATATAGCAGCCTAATCCAAGCAATGAATGTGTAACCAAAACCAAACTTTTTTATTAAATATATTATAAACATTCTGTCAAATACCTCAGCATTAAGCGATACCACAAGTTCCGGAGATTTTGAAAATCACACATCTAACCCGCCATGCGCCGTGTGTGCTGTGCTACCTCCCAAATAAGAGCAAGATGCAAGGCATTTTTTAATGATATCACTCCACTGGAGATGGCCATCGATGTGCTTGAATCTCACAATGAGGAGAGTGCATCTAGTGCCACCGCTGTACCTCCAATGGATGCATCTCTGAGCACAGCGATGCTCCCAGCACTGCACGCCTCGGTGGGGCATGCTGAAAATGCTGAATCCTCTCCCTCTTTCTCCGACAAAGAAGAGGAGGAAGAGGAGTCCCCCAACTCAGAGGAGAGGGAGGCGGAGGCGATACCAATGGCATCGGAACCTGCTCTCCCCTCTCTCTGCTGCGACCTGCAGTCTATTATGAGGAAGGCGGCCGGCTCAAAATCCCTTACCCCCCCTGCGGCGCAGATGGGGGCTAAAAGGATGTGGGAAACCCTCATTCATACTCAGCCTCCTACGATGAAAAAACCTCCCCCACCACACATGGTTTCTCTGGCGGACTACGTCAAGGGCTCCTGGTCGGCGCCTTTCCAGCTCAAGGCGTCTGTGAAAGGCTACCTTGCTTTCACTGCGGTGGCGGGGAGAGAGCAGGCTGTCAAGAAAGGCATTCTTTGGCTCGACCAGTCCTTGTCTGCTCACAATATGACAATATGTCAGCTTCTCTTTCAGTGAAATCGTACACCTTAGCAGCACAGGCGGTTGGGGCCTCCTCCAACATTGCTATGTTGTCTGTTTCCCTGGCGTCCCTGTCGCTGAAACATACCTTATTCACTGCGGCGGAGATTCAGTAGGTTGCACAGTAAATTGGCTGCCGACGCCTTTGGCCGGAATAAATTGCTGTCGCCATCTGTTTCGGCAGGGTTATGGCAACTTCATGTGTTACACCATCACCTATGTTTGTCGGCGACTGCACTGAAGGAGCCTCAAAAACTCTCCTTGTTGAACGCCAGGGTTCTCTTAATCAAACAATAGCAAAAGATGTACTTGGATGACGTCGGGAAGTAGCGTGGGATCCTGGGTTTTGTTATTGTCGTCAATGACAACCTGCCAATCTAGCGTCTCCGGCAGAAAAAATGTTCACTAACAAAGTAATGTATTGTTAAAAATATTATAACTTTATTCACGTTATGTTTGGCAGTTCCCTCGAACTTACAGCAACTAGAGCAGTCAAAGGTTATATGACGGCATTGACGGAAGACAAAATGAAATGTCTCGTGTCTTCGAATTATTTTACTAATTTCTCTGTGTTTGAAAGTTGGTGGAAACATTTAGGATAATGTAAGAACATACCCTTTCGCCTTCAGAACTCCCTTTAATTCTACGTGGCAATGATTCAACAAGGTGCTGAAAGTATTCTTTAGAAATGTTGGCCCATATTGATAGGATAGCATCTTGCAGTTGATGGAGATTTGTGGGATGCATATCCAGGGCACAAAGCTCCCGATCCACCACATCCCAAAAATGCTCTATTGGGTTGAGATCTGGTGACTGTGGGGGCCTTTTTAGTACAGTGAACTAATTGTCATGTTCAAAAAACCAATTTGAAATGATTAAAGCTTTATGACATGGTGCATTATCCTGCTGGAAGTAGCCATCAGAGGATGGGTACATGGTGGCCATAAAGGGATGGACATGGTCAGAAACAATGATCAGGTAGGCTGTGGCATTTAAACTATGCCCAATTGGCACTAAGGGGCCTAAAGTGTGCCAAGAAAACATCCCCCAAACCATTACACCACCACCACCAGCCTGCACAGTGGTAACAAGGCATGATGGATCCATGTTCTCATTCTATTTACGCCAAATTCTGACCATCTGAATGTCTGAACAGAAATCGAGAGTCATCAGACCAGGCAATATTTTTCCAGTCTACAACTCTCCAATTTTGGTTTGTTATTGCAAATTGTAGCCTCTTTTTCCTATTTGTAGTGGAGATGAGTGGTACCCGGTGGGGTCTTCTGCTGTTGTAGCCCATCCGCCTCAAGGTTGTGCGTGTTGTGGCTTCACAAATGCTTTGCTGCATACCTCGCTTGTAATGAGTGGTTATTTCAGTCAAAGTTGCCCTTCTATCAGCTTGAAGCAGTCGGCCCATTCTCCTCTGACCTCTAGCATCAACAAGGCATTTTTGCCCACAGGACTGCCGCATACTGGATGTTTTTCCCTTTTCACACCATTCTTTGTAAACTCTAGAAATGGTTGTTCGTGAAAACCCAGTAACTGAGCAGATTGTGAAATACTCAGACCAGCCCGTCTGGCACCAACAACCATGCCACGCTCAAAATTGCTTAAATCACCTTTCCCATTTGGACATTCAGTTTGGAGTTCAGGAGATTTTCTTGACCAGGACCACACCCCTAAATGCATGGAAGCAACTGCCATGTGATTGGTTGAGTAGATCATTGCATTAAGGAGAAATTGAATGGGTATTCCTAATAATCCTTTAGGTGAGTGTATATCGCAATGGTAGACATGTCTAAATATTAAAATCAACATTTATATAGGCATATTTTAGACTACTTTTTTGATGAAGTATTAACAGTGAATGAGCACTATGTAAACAGAGCTCTGAGTGATCACTATGCAGTCAGAATGCATAATAACTAATTTATCTAGCCATCTCATAATCAGAAAGAATGACCCTGTGTTTGAGAATGTAAGGTAAAATCACAGACTCACAACGATTTCATAGCAAAAAATACATCACAAGTTACCAATTGCAGATTAATTCATTTAGCCAATTTACTTGTTAAATCCTAATTTGCACAGTGTACATTCTGCTTGTTTGCCTATTATTAGGGGTCCAAGCAGTGACAGCTGTGCAAAATCTAGTTATGAAAGCCATTTTCATAACTAGATTTTGCACAATTTTATAATTTCTGAAAAACCTTAAAAAAAGAATTCACAGGTCCCACATTTTATCCAAACCTCCCGAAACTTGGCACAGATGACAAAGCCTAAAAAAAGTAATCAGATGGATTTTTGATTTGCGAAACAATGTTTCTGTGTCAGCCAATCAAAAATGACGTTGAACCTGCCAAACAGGAGGTGAGGGTGTTTCTCAGCAAACGTTTGTCCAGTTGGCACCAAACTTGGTATGCATGGTTTGAAGGAGAAGAAAAGGCCTGTAGTGTTTGGCACTAATCGGCCATGTTGGGGCACTATACCTGAAATCACTTAAGGATCAATACAGGCTCATTACTCTGGGATGCAAACAGATATTTCAACCACACTTGTGTGTTGCATTAGTACAAAATGTTGTTGTACTGCACCGAATAGGGAGTCCAAACCATGTGACCGCCACGGGCCAATCAAAACAAAGGCTGTTGAATTGCTTGACCGGCACCAAACTTGATCAGTATAAGGTCGTATACAACAACCAGTAAAAGTTTAAGAGTTATCAGCTATTGGGGGGGCACTACAGTGTATTGTCAAACTTTAGATTTTCAAATAGCTATATTTTTGTGCTTCTTGGAGCTGAAGTCAGCAAACTTATTTCCAAGTGCTTTGCAGTGAGCCAAAAAAGACTCCGTTATCGCCATTTTAAACTTTCTAGAAAAATAAATAAATCACATGCACCAAATTAATGTTTAAACTTTCCAAAACTTAGCAGAGACGATATTATGACAAAGCGTATTTTGGATGTGCAAAACCCTTTGTCTGTTTCAGCAAACAAAAATGGCAGCAAAGCCACCAAACAGGAAGTGAGGGTGTTTTTCAGCACCTTTTTGTCCGATTGTCAACAAACTTTGTATCCATGTTTGGAAAAGGGGGCAAAAGGGCCTGTAGTGTTTGGCCAATTTCGACCATGTTGGGGCGCTATACCAGACAATTATTTCAAATTTTCATTACTAGTTATCACAAACAGATAACCAGGCCTATTATACCTTATATACCTGAGGCCATTCCACGTTTGGCATTCTTCAAACGTATGCAATAAAGCTCACGAATGCAATATTTAAGTTTTAAATACATGTCTCATATGTCCTTAAAGCATAGAATGTTGGGGTTCTAGCAAATATCTCGGTTTTAAAATAGCTATGAAAACGAGATAACTATTAGTCATAATGTGACGTAAACAGCCAGTACCAAAAGCTGTTAGCTTCTTTACTCAACTAGCCGTTTTTGTACTTAAACATAAATCGAATGGCAAAAGGAAAACACGGCTAGCACCCTTATTTTTTAGGTTATATATACAAGTCTTATATCTCCTTAAAGGTTAGAATGTTGGGGTTCTAGCAGAAATCTTGGTTTTAGTCTAGGGGCCCTATTTTAACGATCTGAAACGCAAGTATCAAACGCGAAACGCAAGTTACATTGTGGGAGGGTCCTGGGCGCTGTTGCTTTTTTACCGGCGGGATAAATTATTCTTGCACCCGACGCATATCTAAAATAGGTAGGTCTAAAGTAGCCTCATTAGTCATAGGTGTGGTTTGGGCGTAACGTGCAATAAACCAATCAGATCGTCATCTCACATTCCCTTTAAGAGCAGGTGCGCTTGTTCCATGGCGGATTCCTATTATAACGGCGATTTTCTATTGATTTACAAAATGTAAAAAAGAAATGTCACAAGACATAGCCTACTTTCCGATGTTTTGGACTCACTCTCACTGAATCACGAGGTTATGAATGCATGGTAATATTTTTGGAATGTAGTCTAACATTAGACCGAGATTACTCTTCTGTCAAATAAGCTTTCCACTCCCGTTCTGCATTTCTGGGCATTTAAGTGGCTGGAACGCATTTCAACATCACGTCTCCTGAAGTCCTCTAATATTACCTAATTAATGTCATCAACACATCCATGAGTCATGGGAATGTTGAGTAAAATACAACAACCCACAAAGAATGCTGTGACTTGAGTAGTGTACCTGTTCTATCCAAACACATGACGCGCATTTTCAGTGTGCCAAGTGTTCGTTCAATTAGGCTACACTGCGTGTTTGAGTGTGTTTTTGATTAAACAGCATTTTACGCACTTGCTGGCATCATAAATTGTGTCATCATTAACCATGTCTTTAACGGATAGCTGTTGTCCCCTTCACAGCCACCCATCCAAGGGGGGATTCCTCATGGCAAAGTTGCCATAAATGAGTCGTGGCTTCAACCTGAGTAATTCTGAGTGAAGACATGGGTGATTTTACTATTAGCATCGCAAATTACGTGTGTATACTTGTTGATTGAATGGGTTCCCTTGAGGTTGATGTATATCAGTGCAAATTATTCATTATGAATAATTTGAGTAAATGTGTACACTAGATGTAGCCTATTCCTATTTTTCACATTTTCGGACACCACAATGACTTCCTTGTGTGGTAATATTTTTCCTTCTGATTATGTATTGCAATAATAAAAAGAACTGCTGCATTTGTGTAGATGAGAGGAGCAAAGTGTATGCGCGTTGTGCACACGCTATATTATGGTTAAGCATGCGCCCTTAAAATAGCATATGAATAACACACCACTGACTTTAAACCAGGTTTTTCCTGGTCAGTGGCGGATTTGTTATACGGGGACTGCAAGATAGCACCAGGGAACGTTTGCGCTCGAACACGCCTCTTCTTTTCGCTGAACCGCCCAACGAACGCAAGTTCATTCCTTAATTTACCGACGCGCGTCTGTGGAGGGAAAATTCCCATATGCGTCGGGTGTAAGATAGGAATGATACATGCGTTTGTGTAAAAAGTCAATTGCGCTGGGTGTAAGATAGGGCCCTCGGTGTAAAATTCACAACGTTATGGCGGCTAATTCAAACTACATATACTGCAAACAATAACGTTTTTTTTTCTACAAAAAAAACATTGAAATGCCAACTAGAAACACAACTTCCACGCTTATTTTTTAGGATATATTTAAAAGTCTTATATGTTCTTAAAGCATAGAATCTTGGGATTCTAGCAAATGTCTCGGTTTTAGTGTAGCTATAAAATTCACAACGTTAGAGTACTTAATGTCAGGTACGCGTCTTGAAAACAATTACATTTTACTTAGGAAATAGAGGTTAGCAGACGTCACTTAAGTTAAGCTTTTAGTACAAAATATTTTACTTACGGTCATAAAAGCCTTCTTTTTGGTCATCAAAGGGTCCCAGTAATGACTTAAAGCATAGTTTTCCCAGGTAAAATCCATCTTGAATGTAAAAATAGCATTTTCTTCCCGGACTTTTAAATCTACTCATAAATAAATGAAAAAACTAGTGTATTTTTCCTGCACTTCTGAACAAAAGACAGATGTGAAAAGTGTCCAAAAGCTTAGCAATTTTGACATATACGTCATCCTTATGAAACGGAGATGTTACAAATGTGCAAGATTAACAATTTTAACCGAAGACTGTCATTTAGCAAAGAACTGTTTTGTTCGTCTCAGGACCCGGATGTAAACGTCATCAGGGTGCATTTTTTCTAAACATATATTTTCACAAACAAAGCCATAGCGCATTGGCTGTTTACTCTAACACTACAAAATGTTAGACTAATGTGGCCAGCCCCTTAACAACATGATTTGAATTGGATCCAGTATCCTATCTAAATAACATAGCATTGTAGGGTTCTTTCAAAGAGGATGTAGAAAAATAAAAACAGAAAATAATTATGCATTTTCTTTATTTCATCTTGTGCCAAATTTACTGTGTATATTTGTTTGAAATGAATTTTACATATCCAAAAATTATTTTCTTTAAAAAAATATCAACCATATGTTTGCACTTGCCTCAGGTCCAGTGTAACAAGAGTTTAACTTTGGGTATGATTTTTTAGGCAGAATTTGACAATTAGGGGGCGAGCCTTAAGAGGTTAATGTATTTACTATGAAGTGAAAACAAAAACTTTTTTTTTTCAAGACGCGTAGCTGACATCAAGTAGTCGTAACGTTGTGAATTTTATAGCTACACTAAAACCGAGATATTTGCTAGGATCCCAAGATTCTAAGCTTTAAGGACATATAAGACATGTATATATAACCCAATAAATGACTGTGTTAGCCTTGTTTGTAGTTTGACATTCCATTTAATTTGAGGCACATGTGTACAAGGCACATAGCTTACATTATGAGGGGAAATTATTATTTTTGTTATAGCTAGTGAAGAATGGTGACATTTGCTACATTCCTGAGTGTCTAAGCTTTCTGTAGATATATAACATGTATATATAACCTAGAAATAGGACTTGTGAACCGTGATTGTTTGGACTTGTGAACCAGTGTTATTTTTTTAAGACTACCGGCGCCGGTATGGTGCTCCCTAAGTAGTTAAGAACGGTACCTGCAATGTCAAAAAGCACTCAATTTCCCACCCAAATAATAGATCAGCAATTCCATTTTGATCTATCAGATCACTGAAGGACACAGTATTTTCAGTAGGGAAATTCGGTTTATTGGATGAACAGAAAATGTGCAATTATGCATCAAAACGAAATTAGACAGGTGCATAAATTTGGGCACCGCAACAGAAATATCACTTCAATACTTAGTTGCGCCTCCTTTAGCAGAAGTAACAGCCTTTAGATGCTTCCTATAATGAGTAATGAGTGTCTGGATTCTGGATGAATGTATTTTGGAACATTGCTCCTTGCAAATCATCTACAGTTCAGTTAGGTTTGATGGTTGCCGAACATGGACGTACCACTTCAAATCACCCCACAGATTTTCAATGATATTCAGTTCTGGGGACTAGGATGGCCATTACAGAACATTGTATTTGTTCCTATGCATAAATGCCAGAGTAGATATTAAGCAGTGTTTTGGGTCATTGTCTTGTTGAAATATCCAGCCCCGGCGTAACTTCAACTTTGTGATTGATTCGTCTACATTATTCTCAAGTATCTGCCGATATTGAGTGGAATCCATGCGACCTTCAAATTTAACATGATTTCCAGTACAGGCACTGGCCACACAGCCCCATAGCATGATGGAACCTCCACCAAATTCTCCTTGTGCAAAGTGCCCTGAATTGTTGAACGATGCACAGTGATACCATTTGTAGCAAGATGATTTTGTAGGTCTTTGGAGATGACTTGTGGGCTGTTTTTGACCGTTCTCTCCATCCTTTGCCTCTCCAATATTATATTTGGCCTGCCACTTCTGACCTTAACAAGAACTGTGCCTGTGGTCTTCCATTTCCTCACTATGTTCCCCACAGTTGACACTAACAGCTTAAATCTCTGCGATAGCTATTTGTAGCCTTCCCCTAAACCATAATGTAATCTTTGTTTTCAGGTCATTTCAGAGTTGTTTTGAGGCCCCTGTGTTGCTACTCTTCAGAGCAGAGTCAAAGAGAACAACAACTTGCAATTGGCCACCTTAAATACCTTTTCTCATGATTGGATGCACCCCTCTATTAAGGTAAAGGCTTAATGAGCTCAAGCAATTGTATTCCAATTAGTCAGTGCAAGGTAGTTACAGGTATTAAAATCAACAACATGACAAGGGTGCCCCAATTTATGCACTTGTCCAATTTCGTTTTGATGCATATTGGACATTTTCTGTTAATCCAATGAATCTCATTTCACTACCGAAATATTATTGTGTCCTTCAGTTATTTGATAGATCAAAATTAAATTGCTGATCCAAACACCCAATTACCGTATTTATAAATGAGAATCATGGAAATTGTCAGGGGTGCCTAAACTTTTGCATACAAATGTAGATAGTCTTTATTATCCATTGGGGAAAGTTGTTTTCATATTATAAATGTCTTAGCTACGAAATGATAGTGTTAATTTATATCAAGTCATATATTTAGTCAACTTACCTGGTTAAATAGAGGTTAAATTTGCCTTTAGTTTGTTTTATTTTTTAAATGTGTTCCATTGTGACGCATGTCTTAACTACTTCGGGATCACCCCTATTTTGTCAAATTCTCCCTAAAAAAACATACCCAAAGTTAACCTCTTGTTACACTGGACCTGAGGCAAGGACAAACCTGATTGATTTTTTTTTAAAGGAAAGACTTTGAGGTTTTTGGATGTAAAATTCATTTCAAATAAATATATAAAGTGAATAAGGCACAAGATGAAATAAAGAAAATGCATAATTATTTTCTGTCATTATTTTTCTACATCCTCTTTGAAAGGACCCTACAAAGCCATATATTGAGATAGGGTGCTGGAACCACTTCAAATCATGTTGCTTAGGGGATAACAACATGTGTCTAAAAGTTTTAGAAAAAATGCACCGTGATGACGTTTACATCCGGGTCGGGAGACGAATATCAAATTCTCATTCGTAAATGATCTCTGTCGAACTTCAGTTAAAATTGTTAAAATCTTGCACATTTTTTGGTCTCTGTGTCATAAGGATGACGTATATGCCGAAATTGCTGAGCTGTTTGACACTTTTCACATCAGTCTTTTGTTCAGAAGTGCAGCCCGCAATTCAAATACACAAATTATTCATTTATTCACGGATACATTTAGTAACGGTCCGGTGAAGAAATTGCAATTTTCACATAACAAGATGGATTTTACCTGGGAAAACTATGCTTTGTTATTACTGGGAGCCTTTGATGACCAAAAAGAAAGATTTATGACTGTAAGTACTATATGTTTTAGTACAACATGTTATTTTCTCAATGTGGTTTCCTATATTTCCTAAGTAAAATGTCATTGTTTTTAAGATGCATAGCTGACATTAGGTAGTCGTAACTTTGTGAATTGTATAAGTACAATAAAACCGAGATATTTGCTAGAACCCCAAGATCCTAAGCTCTAAGGAGCTATATGATTTGTATATATAACCTAGAAAATGAGGGTGGTTGCCATGTTTCTAATAAACATTCGATTTCATTTGAGGTACAAAAACGTCTAGTGAACAAGCTAACAGCTTTTGTTAGTGGCTATTTACATCACATTATGACTAATAATTATCTCGTTGTCATAGCTATTGTAAAACCAAGATATTTGCTAGAATCCCAACATTCTAAGCTTTAAGGACATATGAAACATGTACAAATAACGTAAATATTACATTCGTGAGCTTAGATTTTATTCCTTATAGTTTTTCTATGAAGGGAAAAAAAAATGTCAAGACGTGTAGCTGACATTAAGGAGTTTTAAAGTTGAGAATTTTATAGCTACACTAAAACTGCACTAAACTTATATATAACCTAAAAATGAGGGTGTTAGCTGTGTTTCTAGTCAACATTCCATTTAATTTGAGGCACTGTAAAATGGAGACATTTGCTACATTCCTGAGTGTCTAAGCTTTCTTTAAATATATAACATGTATATATAGCCTAAACATTTGACTTGTGAACTGTGATTCTAGTCCAGTTTTGGGAGGGGGGATCTCCCGCGGCCGGGATACTGAACCTTAACAGGTTAACTATCTTGAATGGTGCAAGAAATTTTATTTGTGCAGAACTATTTCACATTTACCATTACATTAATACAGACATCTGTTGCTTATCAGATACAATAAAAAGCCATGCCATCACAATGTGCAATTGCAGATCTTGCGCTGTAAGAAGATGGAAGATGGAATTTGGCCTTTGAACATTTGAACAATGTACACTTATTCAAAATTATTTTTACAGATCCACATATTTCAAAGTCTTTCCTTTCAAAAAATATCAAGCGTATTTATCTCCTTACCAGAAGTGGTAATTTACTAGAGAAAAAGTACTTCTCTGAAGTACTTTGAGTTCACAAGTTTTGGGAAGTCCCTACTTAAGACAAAATTATCAGATAAATGGAGTTAATATCTTAACAGTGACATATGAAAGAAATAGAAAGAGTAAAGAAAATATCAATCATGGCTTTGGTAAGATATGAACTCCCTTTACCTGATCATTTTGGTCTTAAAAGTGCAATATGTAATATATGTACAGTAATAAAAGAAATGACACCAATGCCTCATCAGATATTAAGGGTACATGTTAAGCTGAAATACTATGTTTTCTAACAACAATGCTAATGCCAGTATTTATTCTTTTTGAAATTTACGTTCCATGACGGAATTTATGTTTATGTTTTGGCTGTGTGTTGTTATCAACTGCCCATTAACAGCAGGACCGGGTTGCCAGGCATACATGTGAAAATCAGCAAACAAATGAACAAGATCAACAGAGATAGATTCTACCTCTTAGTTGTCATTGGTTGCGCTGATCTTGTTCGTCACGTTAGTTTCAATTATGGGGAGGAGGGAAGGAGACGACTCAGGTATTTTGAATTTGGACTGCAGTACCCATTTTAAATGCTGGCTGTCCGTTTTACATATTGGACCTTTAAGTAGGGACTTCCCAAAACTTGTGAACTCAAAGTTCTTCAGAAAAGTACTTTTACTCAAGGACATTTTCCATCTCTGCTCTTTACTTCAGGTCCAATATAACAAGATGTTACATTTGGGTATGTTTTTTTAGGCAGAAATTGAGTTTCAGGGCTGGATACTTGAACAGGTTAATCAGTTGATTGATGCTACAATAAGCCACCAAAAGTCTAAAGTAGATTACCACAAGCCACGGTTTGGCAATGTCTTGCTCCAATCAATACAGCCCCCAGAGAAATAGAATGACTAGAATTCCATTTATTATCTAAATTGTCTGCTGATCCCAAGCCATTAATCAGGGAACATCATACTCCACCTACCTTCCCCTTGAGACGGTCCCTTTCCTTGAGCAGACGCGCCTTCTCTTCCTCCAGGTCATTGCGGTAACGTGTGTTCACCTCCAGGGAAGCCTCACTCATCGACAGCATCTTCAGTGAGTCAGCAAGTTCCTGCTGCAGCTGCCTAAAACTTGTCTGTAATAACGGACAATAAGAGACCATGCTTTGTTACATAGAGAGAGCAAGAGAGAGAGAAAGAATTAACTCTTACGGGTTTCAAGCGTTAATAGCTAGTCTTCTTACCTGGTAGAAAAAGGTGTGCTTTGATTTGCAGCTAGTGTTAGCTAAACATAGCTACAGAATTGTAACAATTGTTCATTAATAAGTAAACCATGCCTTAATCTCTTGGCCCACATATTAACTTTGTCTAATATCCTGTAGTAACTACCAAAAGAATAACCCTATTGCAAAAAGAAAGTTGAGGTTGTCGGTTTGATTCTTGACTGTGCCAAATTATGTTGTGTCCTTGAGCAAGGCACTCGACTCCAAGTTGCTCCATAAATGTCCCAGTACCTACTGTAAGTCACTCTGGAAAAGAACGCCTGGTAAATTATAGAAATGGTAAATGAAAATATTTCCCATTCAACAGCATTTATCAAAAGGAGGATAGAGGATGTATGCCAGTGAAAGATGAACTGAAAAACAGTCTTCGCCTACATGCCAAAAACATGTTATGCATGAAATGTTCCTAGCCAAACAGTTCTGAAATGTTGTGCCTTGCTGAATGCATGGCAGACCACTAACCTCTCGTTCATTCTTCTCCTCCTCCAGCTTGTAGACTTGGTCTCGGAGGTCAGCCGCCTTGATGGCCAATTCCTTGCTCCTCTCCTCCACCAGCTGTACATGCTCCTCGCCATCAGATCGCAACTTTGCCAGCAGGTCACCAAAGCGTTCCTGCGCATCAGTCACAGCCTTCTCTTTTGCTGTTCCTTAAATACAAAAAGTCACAATAGCTTTCTGGCACAAACTGATCCTGTGCAAGTTTCAAACATTGTTGGTAGAGACGTTCTATTGTTAATGTGTTCCTGGTTTTTGTGACCAAATAACTGTAGTTTAATATTATCTGACCAGAGCATTGGTTTTAATATTAGTGCTAATGGTGATTAGTAAATTCCAGCAATTTATACTGGAAAGAAAAAGAATTTGCTCACATTAAGGATGCACATGTTGAATGCCCAAAGACCACAAAAAAAGTGTCACTCAAATTTCAGCACACTCACTACCACCAATGTGACTGGAAATGGCATGTACTTTGCTCTATATTTTAACTACATCTGTGCAATGTGTCATATCATTTCATATGATAAAGATACCTTTGTTATGAGCCTCCTCTAGCTGTTGTCTTAACAGCATGGCCTCGCTTTGTGCTCCTGCAAGCCTCTCCTGCAATGCCTCCTGTCTGGCACAAGCTCTTCCTGCCTGCTCCCTTTCTGCCAGGAGTGCTGCTTCAAGCTCTCTCACCCGGCCTCCCGCTAGCTCCTTGTCCCTCTGCAGTGCAGTGACCACATGCTCAGTCTCCGTAAGGGTCATAGTGATGCGATGAACCTCGTTTTCAAAGCTGTTTGCACATGACTCTGCCTTCGAAAGTTTTTGGGACAGTCCATCTATGGCTAGACGGTTGTTTGCTGACTCTCCAATCAGCCTGTCCTGGGATCTCTGGTGCTCCTCACGCTCTCGTTGCAGTGCCCGCTCGGCTTCAGCTAGAGCAGCCTGGCATCTCTCTGCTTCCTGAAGCGCACTGCTCAGCCGTGTCCTCGCTGACTCACCTTCGACTTCCAGCTGTTCTCTTGTTTGGTGCTCATGCTCCAGTCTTGAGGATTTCACCACCAACTCTGCCTTTAGGTTGGTCAACTGACTTGTGTATTGATAGACTGTTTGGGCTAGTGCCTCCTCGTTGAGTTTGAGGTCACGCCGGGCATCTTCCAGGCGCTCCCGAAGGGCCTCACTCTCTTCTGAGAGCCGCGACTCCTTCTGGCTACTGTGGGAGTGAAAGTGTTCCAGCTCGGCTCTCAAGGAGCTGACATCAGCCTGAAGTACTGAGTTCTGCTGCAGTAGCTCTCTTTCCCGGTCCGTGGCCTCCGTTAACTGGGACAGGGCCTTAGTAAGTTAAAAAAAAAACAGCAGAGCAAACTGAGCAACACTTTAATTTATTATTATTAATGTATAATATTATTTTGCCGGGTAAGTTGATTGAACAAATACTCCTTTTCAGCAACAACCTTAAAGCCAATTAAGAATTTAGGTTTTTTTTAACATTGCTGGCTCTGGGATTTCATCTTGCAAACTTTTGGTGACTGGACAGAAGCTTAATAATGTGAATTATAAACCAGGTGCTTCTGAACGCTGATTGGATGATAACTATGGTACATGAGACTGAAAGACATACAGCTCTGACATACCTTATTTTACTGCCCTAACCACATTAGTAATAGGCTTATGATACCAGTGGCATCTTAAATGTGAAAAATGTAAATGTTGAAAACATATTATTATTATTGAAAACACTGTCTTTGTTAAGCCTGGCCTAGGATACTTGTCTTTGGTTTCAAAATTAAATTATTGACAGAATGCAAGATATTTTAAAATAAAATAAAAATGTATTGTAGTCCACAAAGGAGTGCAAAACCAATTAAAATAGCTCAACACAATGAACGCTTCAAGTGGTTTCCCCAAATCCAACTGAAAATGCAACACCCTGAACAGAATCCCTCACAACAGCACAAATATACAAAACAGGTGTTGTCTGAGAAGAGGTCCTGGAAGACGCCCTACAGTGGCAATCACAGTCACTTGACTTGAACCCCATAGAAAATATCTGGTGGGATTTGAAAAAGGCAGTTGTAGCACGCAAACCCAGGAATAAAATAAACAAAATAGATTAATTACATGGAGATTTGATGTTTTTGATGGTAATATATAAAAGTAGAATACAAAAATATATATATATACACATAATATCAAAGGATATATACAGCACAAGATGTAGTATAGCCTAATTTCGTATATTTTTTTGCCTTTATAGAATGACAATTATTAAGTTTATAGAATGAAATCCACCACATTTACTTCATTCAGAGATAATACTTTTCTTTCTGTTTTATTTTGTTAGTAAAGTAAAAACAATTTTCAACTAACGCCGCAATCAGAAAGTGCCGTATTATTATTTTTTAAATGTGTTCCGTTGTTGGATGTTATTCGGAAATAGCCTGAATTACAACATGATATATTTATGCTGTTGTATTTTTGTAATTTTATAGGCTCTATATAATTTTAATGTTTAAAAAAGATGTTCAACTAACAAATTCAGAGCAAATATTTTTCGGGATCTGCATTGTGGCACACCCATTAGATTTTGTCTAATATTTTATATTCAAATACAATAGCGAACATTTCCGCCGGTGCAGTGTGGATTTTGAATTGTTCTATGTACAGTTTTCTATAATTATTGAATTATCTGCTTGCCTCAAATGCTTTGCGCTGACGAGATAAATAGACCTGAGGCTAAAACTAATCGGTTTCAAGCAAGCTTCGCATTGCATAATGGCACACTGTAAAGTCCGGTTTATCTCTATTCAAGCCCTCTTCTATGATAGGTGAATGTATATGTATATATATGTATATATATATATATATATATGTGTATATATATATATATATGTATATATATATATATATATATATATATACATTCACCTATCACAATATGTACAGCTGTTGTAAAAAGCGAGGCTCGATTGAAGATGCATTTTTTCCTTTTCAAGTCTATTTTGTTCTGCATGGTCAAGCAGCGTTATTAATTTTCCCTGTGTTTCCTTATACATTACACTGAAAAATAAAACAATTTCACCTCACACAGTTGTCTTTGTGTTCGCAAATTAGAGACTAGAGAAATCGTTTCATTATTTTTTTTGTTTTGTATTTTGATATAGCCTACTTGTCCTTCGGTTAAATATTGTTGATGCAAGCTTCGCATTGCATAACCGCACGCAATAAAGACCGGTTTATCTCCATTCAAACCCTCTGTGTAGGTGAATATAGGCCTATACATATTCAAATATGAACAGCTGTTGTAAAATGCGAGGCTCGATTGAAGAAATGTATTTTTTCCTTTTCAAGTCTATTTTGTCCCGGTCAAGCAGCGTTATTAATTTTCCCCTGTGTTTCCTGGATATAGGCTATTACATTGGAAAAAAGTAACCTCCCACAGTTGTCTTTGTGTTTGCTAATTAGAAAATATAGAAATCGTTTCATTATTGTTCTGTATTTTGATATAGCCTACTTGTCCTTCTGTTAAATATTGTTGATGTAAAAAAGCAAAGCTCGATTGAAGGCATATTTTTTTCCACAAGATAGCCAGTCATTTTATATACTACATTTTAATGCAAAGCCTAAAGATGGCATCAAGAACTCCGTGAAGTACCAGGAAATGTTAAATCTGAATCTGTCTGCTTCTGCCAGGAAACGGCAACATATAACAGGCTACAGAGAGTAAATCTGTTTATAATGTGATTTTATTGTTAATATGAAAAAATAAACATTTGCGAATAATGAATGACAAATTTAAAGTATTTTCATTTGATTTTATTTGTTATATTAGAAGTAATATAGAAGAAGTGTACAGTTGAATCTGCAGTAATTACATAATGAAATATGAAAGGGTATATTTTCCATTGCGCCAGCATTACACGGTTGTTTATAATCAACTCTTCTGGCCCACAGTCAGCACAACTTTGGCAGCCTGTGAGAGCAAGATCTGCCAACGAAACGATTGCATCTCACACAGTGTTAATTTGTTTTATTCCATGTAAATTTGACATGACACTGGGTGTAAGGGAAAGAACGTGACCGTGCTGCCTATTTTGCTGCCTCTTTCATGGCGGTCTTGCAACCTAAATAATTATTAAAGTACATCCATACACGAAAAATCTAAATACAACTGTAGTATCCATTTTCCGCTACAAATTCAATTGTTTTAAACTTTAGAGACAAAAGTTTCTTTATTTGCCAGTTACTGCTCCCAAGGAAGATGAATGTTGGCCATTTCGGCTCGTTCCGGAGCGTTCCTCCTGCCGTATTCTACAGTAGCAATTCTATGAAAGCAGCGGTAATTATGCGATAACAAACTGTTTTAAGAGTTGTAAATTGACATGTCAGATGTCTCCAATATTTACAACATAGCATTGCATAATATTTTGCTAAAAGTTACCTAAAATTAATAAGTTATAGTGATTAATGGCAGGTTGGCGCCTAGTCATAGTGATGTGCAGCTTTTTCTAGCTGTTCACTATGTTGTACCCCGAAACAGGGCCGCTGTTCATCTTCTTTAATTTTTATAATTTCAGATAACATCAAACATTCAAGTGCTTTGAATCAAATGACTGACAGCAGTTAAGTGCAATTAAGTGGACAGCAAACATGATGATCAGTGTGCAGTCATCTATTATTTAAAAAGTTACTTGACAGCAATGCATAAACGTTATGATATAAACTACCATCAGAAATACAAACATTTAACTGACTTCTGAGTCTGGAAAAACCCTGAATAACGACATAAAAACAATGTATTTAAAAACAATTTATTTAAAATGTCATGTTCATGACAGCCCTGTGCCTCGAGTGATTTGTTACTTTTACTTTTTACTATTCATTGTGGCAGCCAAAATAATGATAAAGATTTGTGTATGTGTATGTATCAGTTGTGTAGCCTTAACACAAATCTTTTTTTTCATTCAGTAATTCAGTTATTCCTGTAAACAAATAGGCAATGGACTTATTAAAGTTTTAATATTTTATTGGAGCAATTATCAGACCTATGCTCATGTCAGAGAAGGGGTCGGAATGTTTGGCTTCCCTGCAGAAACTGAGCGAAGGAAGAAATGGTTGAACAAAGTGAGTAGGAGCAATTTGACTAACGCAACAACAAGAAACTATGCAAGGTAGTGTTGTGAGGAAACTGTACTCAGTAACATTCATAACATACCCTTCATCTAAAACATAAAATATGGTACAATTATAGTAGAATTAAGATGAGATCTTATATAATATGTTATTGGCATAGTTTTTGTTTGTGCATAAACTAATCTCAAAATGAACAAATGTTACTTTACAAACACATTTTGAGGCAGATCGGTTTGAGAGTTCAATCAAGGTAAAGACTACAAGCAGATGCCATACATTCCATGTTTGCACATTCTAACACTGTCTAAAATATATTTATCCATCCATCCATCCATCCATCTATCTTCATCCGCTTATCCGGGATCGGGTTGTGGGGGCAGCAGCTCCAGCAGGGGACCCCAAACGTCCCTTTCCCGAGCAACATTAACCAGCTCCGACTGGGGGATCCCGAGGCGTTCCCAGGCTAGGTTGGAGATATAATCTCGCCACCTAGTCCTGGGTCTTCCCCTAGGCCTCCTCCCAGCTGGACGTGCCTGGAACACCTCCCTAGGGAGGCACCCAGGGGGCATCCTTACCAGATGCCCAAACCACCTCAACTGGCTCCTTTCGACGCAAAGGAGCAGCGGCTCTACTCTGAGATCCTCACGGATGACTGAGCTTTTCACCCTATCTCTAAGGGAGATGCCCGCCACCCTCCTGAGGACACCCATTTCGGCCGCTTGTACCCTGTATCTCGTTCATTCGGTCATGACCCAGCCTTCATGACCATAGGTGAGGGTAGGAACAAAAACTGCCCGGTAGATTGAGAGCTTTGCCTTCTGGCTTAGCTCTCTTTTCGTCACAACAGTGCGATACAATGAGTGTAAAACCGCCCCCGCTGCGCCGATTCTCCGACCAATCTCCCGTTCCATTGTTCCCTCACTCGCGAACAAGACCCCAAGGTATTTGCACTCCTTCACTTGGGGTAAGGACTCATTCCCTACCTGGAGTAGGCACTCCATCGGTTTCCTGCTGAGAGCCATGGCCTCAGATGTAATAATAAAGTGATTATTTTTATTAAGTAATTGTCTTCAACAGTAGTCATTTTAAAAATCAGAATAATTAGGCTAACGTCAACTGTTCACTTCCGCTTCTTTTCATCAAACCTTATGCTAAATTATTTAATTTTATAAACTTGGTAAAGTAGAATTATGCTAAAACCCTCTATAAAATTAGCTAAAATGTGACTGTAATACAGGTTTGAAAAGTAATTCGGATTTTAAATGATTACCTCAGTAAGAAGCTGATGAAACAAGGCTTCTCTACGGCAACACGGGAAGTACAGATGTCATACGATAAAGTGGTGCTGTTCGTACCGCGTAAACAATCAGTGCATTTAGTTGCCAATAAATGGTCTATACTCATCGCTGGGTGGTGCTAGACCACTTTAACAAAAAAGGAGATTGCAGTTCTAATCCCTTCTAGGGATACATTTTTGGAACAGACACTGATTAAATCAATGTAATTGTATTACTATACACCAGCCGCGGTCGGTGGATCTTAATTGGGGAGGACGGGCTTGCGTTACGCTCAGGACCGGAGTGAATGGAATGGTGGGCAACGCACAAAACCCAGTGTGCAAAACGAAAAAACACTGGGTTTCGTGCGTTGCCCACCATTCCATTCACTCTGGTCCCGAGCGTAACACGAGCCCGTGTTCCCCAATTAAGATCCACCGACCGCGGCTGCTATACACAGTACAACACCTCTTAATTTAAATAAAGCCTTGTTTGTTTTAAAATGGTTTTAAGAAAGCAAAGAAATATCTCTATCCTGCATCTACATTTTCCGATCAGAATGCATTCCTGTGAAAAGTTGTAGCTATTTATACTGTACTGTACAGTATATCAAAGGACAGTTTCACTTTGCGGGACAAAAATGGTTAACAAACTACATAGTGTTCTTAAGTTGTCATACCTCTGGAAGCCACTCTCTCAAAACCCAAGTTCTTTTTTTTCACAGATATCTTCACAACCGATATGGTGTAGCGGTTAATGTTGGTTGCAATTATTGTACATTCTCACTGTAGTGAGTTGCGAGATCTAATCCCTGTGAAAGCAAATCCTATTTTTTCTCAGTCTGTTTAGAAGACGCATTCAAATTGTATATTGTAATTGTAATCATACCTAAACATGGACCAATTCAATAAAAACACATCCTTGAGTATAACTTTTGTGAATAATCATCTATATTTGCAAATAATCAAATGTAACTACATGTGTAATAAGGTGACTGCATTCCATTGATTTCAATGGGGGGAATCACGAACATACGGCTTGATGGACAGATCGACTTTGATAACTATATACAGCCAGACTCTGATACAGGTGAAATTCTACTCCATTGACCCCCCCTGAAAATGTCACCAGAACTTTTTCCCATGACTTAAGAATAATAAAGATCGCTTAGTGAACTACAGTACATCTCTTGTCTCAAACAATATATGTCAATGTGCGGCAACAATATATGTCAGGTAAGCGACTTGTTCTTTAGGGCATTCCCAGGGATTCCTGTGTTATACGTCACAACGCTATTTGTTTCTCCCGCTTTCGCATCAAAATGCATGATAAATAAAACAAGGTTTTACACAATGCTTACAAACATTCACTGTAGGTAATTAAAGATATATTTTTATCTGTCACCCTTTGTGCTACATATCAGGGAGAAAACATTAAGAACATTTTTATTTTCCTGTTATTACAGTATGACTGTCTTATTTTGCAACAACAAACAAGGATGATTTAGCTGTTTTTTATCCTCTGTACAGGATAAGAATGAAAAATAACATGACTATATCCTTGAGTTGACTCCATGGCCAGACCTCTTTGGTGTACGCAAATATTTGTTGATTCTGTTTTTAATGGCACTCTGTACTGAAGAGGTCATCAAGGATGGATATTTCTCAGAGACCATGGAGATGATGAACGCTCTGAGATACAGGGGTAAGGGAGCTTTATATCTCGATCCATCCCAGTTTGTTGAGCTGCAAAACAGTCTGGACGCCCCTCGTCGCTCCTTGCAATCAGTGCTGCAACTTCCGGTGCCAAAGGAGGAGTTTCAATGTCAAGATATTGCCACGGGAATATTGGTCTCTCTCTGAGTTCCAGATGAAGATACAGGCTCAGATCTTACAGGTGAATATTGAGTCATCCCTCACTATCAGATGCTGAAGAGAGCTGTTTGTGCTACTACTCGTGGGTTGCGTCTTCCCATATCTTTCAATTTTCTACTATGAAATAGCCAGTAACAATAAAGGCATTTTATATTTTAAGAAGAGTGCCTTGGATTTCCTTTTTTCAACACAGCAGTTTATATTTCACTGTAAACAATTTTTAACATTGTCTCAACATTTAATCTACTGTACTGTAGTTTGGAATGAGACTTTAGTCCGTAAACAAGCCAAGCCCAAAAGCAAAGATGACCTTGTAACTGCTTCCAAACATTCTGGCTTGAAAAGCTGACGCTCAAGAAATGCAACAAATATATTCATCACCTGTATAATGTTTTACCTTTGCTGTTGGAGCTAGGGGAGAGGTGACTAAAATGTCAAAAACAAGTTAGGATTTTGTTATACTTCTGGGTACAGTGAGTACATCTGTTTATAAAACAATTTGGTAGCTATCTAAAGATAATTGTCCACACTGTACATATTCAACTGAAAACTACTACTGTTTTAATTTAATTAATTGTGAAATAAATAATCCTGTACAGAGGATAAACAGTTACATTGTCTTTGTTTGTTTGTTTTTGCAAAATAAGACAGTCTGTATATCTTTAGTATGTTTTCTCCCTAAGATGTAGCACAAAGGGTGACACATAAAAATATATATTTAATCACTTACATTATATATTTGTAAGCATTGTGTAAAACCTTATTTTATTTATTATTTTCATTGGATTTCATCTGTACATTATAAAACATTATTATTAAAAACAGAATGAACATTATAACAACAATTTGGTAGATATCTACAGAAAATGACTGCCTAATAATCACCACCTGGGGAATGGGGAGAGGTGGGGATACTGGCAATTGGTTAGTCATTATCACCCTGCAGGCCGGGGCGAGACGGGGCTAAAGCATCCCCAAGAAGAAGCCTAGCACCTCCTTTAGTCCCCCTAGAAGTGATTCCATATTTTCATATAAAATATATATCATTATATTCCCTGGATGATGTATGTTTGCTTTTCTAAACGGCTAAGTCCAGGTAAGCAAATTTTTTATGGTGGCTAACTAACCCTCCCTGCCATCCATGCAACTGGACATAAAGAAACTGATGTGCAGTCACTGATAAACTCACAGTACCTAATCACTCTAAGGATCTATTCCATACCACAAAATATGTCAACATGCTACAGTCCTCTAATATCAAGATAGCATAAAAAAGAGAGGCAGAGGCACATTTTTTATAAGAATAAATATATTGTCCTACAACTAAACTCCACATAATCTATTGCATGCCCTGTTATATTAATTAAATCAACATTTGTCTTTTTGGAATGGATGATTGCGAGGAGTCGTCAGTCAGAGAACAGAGAGGAGTGCTGAGCGGTCTAACTTTCACAGACGAAGGGGAAAAAATCTAAAATATGTCTAAAAATGTGTCTATGTTGTAGCTACCTAAAATGCTTGAAGTAGATCTTATTATTTTACTATCTCAATCATCAGGCAGCTCGCTCACTCAGGGAGACCTGGTTCGAGGTACTGTGGTGCCCAAATATATGTCCCGCGTGAGATACATTTGTGAAATAATGAGTATTTTTGTGAAATACTATTTGACTTTTCATATTGAAAACTCATAAATAGGGAAGTTCAATTGCATTTTGTCCATAACATTTTGTGTAACAAAAGTCAGCTGCATGGTTTCCAAAAATTTCTTTGCCAACAAAGAGAAAATGACAGATCACACTTCTTCATGATCTCAGTCTGGTCTGAGAGTTGGTGTTCAAATTGTCAAAATCATAATGCAGACTTTTCTTTCCAACTTCACAATTTGATCTATAAAAATAGTCTCAATCAGTGGAGGATGTCAGATTAAGAATATATAATTGATAGAGCAATGATATGCTCTTATGAATTTAAAAGTCTGCAACAACCGGAATGTGCCCTCTCCCTATTTTATAATCGCTTCAGTGTATTAATTGTGAAATAAATATTTCTGTACAGAGGATAAAAAAACTGCTAAATTGTCCTTGATTGTTTATGCAAAATAAGACAGTCATCCTGTACTGTATTAAAGGGATACTTCACCCTACAGCGATCTGGAGGGGCTAGTAGCTTCTCCCAGACATTTGTAGAACAGTGAGATATGTTTAATACATGCCTGGCTAGTGTAAGAGCAAGATTTGAAATTTCGCGGGGAATTTTCACACGCTGACGTCACGGTGGAAATCCAATCGACTGTGGAGATAGGAAAATGTATGTAGGCATGTATTCGGTCGCGAAAATAAGCATCCCTGTTATACTGATCTGGCTTTCAAACCTACTCTCTTAAAGCCTCGGTTGTCCTTGATTTTTTAAGGTATAGCTTGTCTTTCTGTGATGTTTCGATCAGCCGTTTTAATGCTTAATAGACGAGGTGGTATGATTTTTTCCGTATGTCGAGAACTACAATGCTGGCTTCCTTGTTCCAAGCCCCGCCCACCCGGCATGTTCTCTAAAGTCTGTGAAACATTTCGTAAACAAAGTCGCTGGTAACACAATTGCTAATAACCTAGGATTTACAGATGAGGAATTTTACAACTTGCTTTTACATTCTGAGTGACAT
>JACXGM010002307.1:0-29851 GCA_016801145.1 Umbra pygmaea
TTTCCATCTTCATTTTGGAGTAAAGACGTGTATGCAGGGTTTAAAGGTGAAGTTTTTTTATCTCCTTTCCAACCTTTACTTCCGCATAGATTGGGTTTACCTCCTTATCCACAATTTTTTTTGTTCTCTTTTAAAGATCGGATGGGGGGCCCCATACATACCTTTGCCTTGGGCCCCCAATTTGCTAAATCCGCCACTGATCTTTGTCACAGAAGAAATATCCACATCTCAGGAATTACATCTCGGACATTTCGACAGGAATTACACAACAGACAAGCAAACACACAGACTCCCAGACAGGAAATGGAGACTGACAGAAATAAAAGACAGACAGATTAAGAGAACATGCAGTTCTCATGGCGATATGTACAAAATCGTACGGAATTGTAAAAAAAAGAAAAAATACATCCAAATGTGACATTTCCGCACAAAAATGTCAGTTTACCTTAACCCTACCCTAACCATAACCTAGCATATTATCCCTGAACTAAACGTTCCCTAAGTACTTTAAATTGTAAATGATTGGATTATTCTTCGAAATGTTCCAGCAGAACAGAGATTCAATACGTAAAAAACATCACATTTTATTGGCCATATCCTAAGTCTGCCTACGTAATGCGTCAAAATTTCCATTACGTACGGTTACCCATGTCTTGCCATGAGAAAGTGTAAAATCAATGCAACCTGCGGGGTCATGGAGGACCTCCAGGGCTGGGCCTTCTGGCCATCTGTGTGACCTAATGAAGCAGGGTAGAGAGTGCTTCTTGCTGTGAGTGTGGAGGGTCCTGAGGGGTAGAGTGGAAACAGGAAGACCTCTGGTCTTCCAGCTGAAGGTCAACAGTCAGCGTTCTGCACACATGTACAGGCTGAATGCCCAGCAGGTTGAATGAGCACATTACAATGAGCACTGCTCCGAGGAGCGGTCACAGGATCAAAACATGTTGTGCTCAATGAAGTTTGTAATATTCATCATTAACATTGTTTTGTTACAATGATGTGGCCAATCTCATCTCACATTTGGGTTTGGGCAAGGTGGAAGTCTTTCGTTTCCCACTATGCTAATATCATATATTCAATTGTTTTACTATGTTGTGTGAGATTTTATTTTTTAAAAGCCCTGTAGCTTTAAAAATATATTTATTGAAAAATGATTGAATAATATCAATTGCTAACAGACTTTGTTAAAGCATGTGAAAGTGAAAAACAAATTTTGACTCATAAATCCCAAGGATTCCTGGCCTGGTTCAATTTGATCAACTAAAGCTGTGTACTAGTAATGCTGTATACTGGTAATGCTGTATACTGGTAATGCTGTATACTGGTAATGCTGTGTATTGGTAATGCTGTATACTGGTAATGCTGTATACTAGTAATGCTGTATAGTGGTGATGCTGTATACTGGTAATGCTGTGTACTGGTAATGTTGTATACTGGTAATGCTGTATACTAGTAATGCTTTATACTGGTAATGATGTATACTGGTAATGCTGTACACTGATAATGCTGTATACTGGTAATGCTATACTCTGGTAATGCTATACACTATTAATGCTGTATACTGGTAATGCCGTATACTGGTAATGCTGTATACTGGTAATTCTGTGTACTGGTAATGCTGTGTACTGGTAATGCTGTATACTGGTAATGCTGTGTACTGGTAATGCTGTATACTGGTAATGCTGTATACTAGTAATGCTGTATACTGGTAATGCTGTATACTTGTAATGCTGTATACTGGTAATGCTGTACACTGATAATGCTGTATACTGGTAATGCTGTATACTGGTAATGCTATAGGCTGGTAATGCTATACACTGTTAATGTTGTATACTGGTAATGCCGTATACTGGTAATGCTGCATACTGGTAATGCTGTATACTGGTAATGCTATACACCTGTCTGTTCTCATGGAGATTGTACAAAACAAAACATTAATACATGTTTACATTTCCGGATTCAGGGAAACATAAAGACTTGTATGGTTATGAAAGGTAAAAAAGTAAGTTTACCTTAACCTTACCCTAACCTTAACCTCACCTTTCCATAACCTTAACCTCACTAACCTAACAGATTGGTCTATTCTTGGAAATGTTCTGGTGGAATGGCGATGTACGAAAGCTCACATTTGAACGTCACTATCATAAGTTTGTCTACGTAATGTAGCAAAATTTCCATTACGCAAGGTTACCCACGTATCGCCATGATAACGCGTTGTGTAAACTGGTAATGCTGTATACGCTCTGATTCTTTACACTGTCACTGTCACTGTGCAAAGCAGGAAGTCTCTATCAACACAGACAAATCAATGTACATCAGTACATTGTCCCTGTAAAGCTATGCTTACTGTTACAGTGTGAGTGCCGTTTGGCCATAAAACCACTCCATGAATCTTCTCTACTGCGTTAGGACCAGTGTAACTGGATTATAGTGGAGCATGTGTAACTGGATTAATGTGAACCAGGTGTACCTGGATTATAGTGAACCAGGTGTAACTGGATTAATGTGAACCAGGTGTATCTGCATTGTAGTGAACCAGGTGTAACTGGATTAAAGTGAACCAGGTGTAACTGCTATATAGTTGTTTGGCAAGCTGCTGTTACAACACATACATCGGACCTCAGAAATGCAATTCAAATCAAATCTGTACAAAATCGATATTACAATCATTTACTTTTTTTCTCCATGTTTCCGGTTGGCCAACATCACCACTGACTGGCAAGACTCACAGCTGCATGTCAATGTTTGTGTGTATGTGTGTGTACGCATGTGTTACCAGGAACATTCATATGTTAATGTGTGAATCCTTCTTCATATAGGGGTGACAAGTCACATTTTCCTCTGTCACACCGATAGTTCACACCTGAGCAGAAAAGCCACAGGGTGGATCCAGTACAGTGTCACTGAGGCTGAATACTTTACCTTGATGTTTGATGTGAAATGACAGAAGATTTCATCTTTACCCCCTGGAACACTGGAACTCAGGGAGATGTTGCCTGTGGCTGACATGAGCTGAAGTTCTGTAACGAAAGGTGCTTTAACTTGACGACTTACCCTTTTCTGTCCTTTCTCTGTCATCTGTCCCTGAAGCTGACAGTGAAGCAAGACATTCGTTTGTCTCTCCTACAGGCTCATAAGGTGCCTCAGCTGCTTTGTGATAATAGATACTCCATGGTGACGCTATGGAGCTGGCCACACTGATGTTATTAAACCAGCAGGCTTCAATCATCCATGAGACAGACCTACATCTAGCTGGTAACTTAACCTTTAGGACTGTTGATGTCTGAGTAATATGGGAAATCGCTTATCTCAAATGGCACAGACTGTGCACTGTTCAGTGTCTCCAGCTCTTTTTTTGTAGGGATCTATTCTCTGTGTTTTGTGTGCTCTGATCCAGAGGTAATGTGACACGTGTGGGGCGGCTGCCAGACAGAGAGGTGAGGCCAGCATAGATGGTTGATTTGAGATGAATACCAACTCAAACCTACTTTTCTGAGCGCCAAAGTGTATATACTACCTGTTGTCATGGCAATACATGGGTAACCGTACGTAATGGGAATTCCGCTGCATTACGTAGACAGATTTACGATATTGCCATTGGGCCGTTCTACCAAAACATTTCCAAGAATAGACCAATTGGTTACAATTTAAAGTACTTGGGGAATGTATAGTTCGGTCATAACATGCTAGGTCATTGAGGTTAGAGAAAGCTGAGGTTAAGGTTAGGGTAAGGTGAGTGACTTTTTAAGTTTCTTAAACGTCTGAGGCTTTACGTTTCCGTGACTGTGGAAACATACACGTGTACAGATGTCTTTTCATATATCGCCTGGCATATCATAAACAAGTATAGCCTCTGTTGTTTTTAAAAACAATATGAAAACAATCATTCCCATTGCTAAGGACATAATTGCGCTATATATAAGTAACGGGGGGGTTCGTGTCAGTCCTCTGAGGATCAATGAAAGCCATCATATCATGTTGAAGCCCAGTCTGAGGTAGAGCACTTGATTTCTGTTAGCAGCTAGAGGTCGTAGCCTCTACTAAGTTGATGGCTCCAGGAAGATCCTGCCTGTGGTCAGTTTCCATCACTCTGAGAGGACACCGGCCCCCTATGGTCTGGCCATGCTAAATGGATACAGATTCAGGAAGTGCTACTATTGATTGTTAGGGGTTTCATGGTTATTAATAGGCAGGAGGAGATCCTAATGGGCTTTTTACATCCTGCACTTGGTTTATTCATGGAACTTTCATTAGATCTGTAATGTACCACTTCCCATCCATCTCTCGTTTGCATCTGAGCTGCTATTCTAAGTGCTGCCACCCCATATCCTGGCAGCCAGCTTGCATTTTAAAACAGGCCCAAACGTTCGCACACATCTTTGTGTTTTGCACACTTCAGTTGGCAAAGGGCCAGACATTGGTTCATGGCTGTCTTCCAAACACGTCCTATCTCAGTTATTCCTCTGGCTTTAACAGAGCACAGCCCCAGGCACAAATGTAGTACAGTGTCATGTTAAATGCTGGGTATACTTTTAAGGCTAAAGTATATATATTTGGATAGAAAACAAATGGTTATGTCACAGGAGCTTCAATAACTCTGCATAATGTGAGTGTACTCAGCTATGCTCCTAGCAGTCTGCCTTACCCTACTGCCCTACACTCCCTGCCGCCCAACTGACAACCACAGCCAAAGGATCGTTCAATTCATTTCCACTTCACACCCAGAAATCTCATATCCTCCCTCCTGCCCTGGTGCCCCTCAGTGCCCACGCATGCTTTCTCCTGACTCAAATAGAGCAATCTACCCTGGAGCTCAACTCTCACAGAACCCACTACGGCTAAATGCACTCTGCATTTGTACTGGGTTATATATTTCAAATTGGCATGGTTACAAATGGCAATAACTAGAATAGAATAAAATACGAAAATGTTCTTGTGAATGTGTCATGATGACAAATGATTAGGACATATAATTGCCATGTTATGCTATTAGGTATGTGTCCACATACATATTCATATGCTATAGACTTCTTTCATGAACAAGTGAGAACAGGAGTTGTGTGTGATACATTATTTACTCTTTGCAACATTAATTTTCTAATTGTCTTTCTGCATATTAAACAATGAGATGAGTATATATTTAATATGAATTTATTCAAGAATGTTATAATGATGAACTTCGTTAATATAATCATATTTTTTCAAAGCAAATAAGTCATGATGGTAGTCACACTAATTAACTTTCAGTCTGCTACTACTTTCAGGCTAAAGAAATTACACCTAGTTTTACTGAAGATATCTTAAATACTATCTTAATCTCTAATACTTCATCATGCTGCGAACATATACAGTATATGCCAGCAGTGTACAACACACATTTACAGAATCCTTTCAGTTGTAAAAAAATCTAATGAGCAATGTCTGTTGTAGAGTTGTACCTAACCTAATTCACAGTCTGTCTGTTTGATCCATTCTGGTGTCCTGGTTCTCCTACAGAGAAGAGGTTCTCCGTCTGCTCCTTGACTAAACTGTTAATGTAAAAAATATGGGCATATTTTCTATGTTGCACGTGCAGGGTCATTGGAACACAACGTGTCCGTGTTCACCACCTGACTCCCTTACCTGGCTCTCAGAAAGCTCATGAGGAGCGATGTGAGAACTCTCATTGTCATGAAGCCACAGAGGAACGGAAAGAAGCGGATGTGCAGGCTAGGTCTATTTTTAGCAGGCCCTGACAGACAGATGGACAGGGCTGGAGTAAGACTATATATAGACATGGAGAGTGTGTCCGACTGCAGGTAAGGGAGGGCTGGTAGTCATGGAGACAGCCAGACTGACAGAACCTAGCCTGGATCCTGGCCTGGAACACTTCCTCTATCTGGCTGCATGGCTTCTGCTGTTTTCTCTGCTGGCATGGTGACCAGTCATGCCTGCAGTATACTTAACGCACCCGACCGGGCACGCGCCAAAGTGACGTCAAAATGACGTAGATTTTGCTGCCGCGCGGAGATTTTTTTCAGTAGCCCGCGACAAAATGGAAACAGGAAGCATGGACGAGTTTGAGTGCACTGTAAACGATTCATAATAACAAAGTTAATGGTTGATAATAAAACTGTAAATGGTTCATAACAACACAGTTAACATAATCTTAGCCACTGTTGACATTAACGTCAATGTTGCTGCCAGTTCTGCCATCGTTTACCTTTTTCTTCTTCTTCTAGTCTGTGAAAATATCAAAGTCGGTAGCCTCTCCTCAGTTACGACACCTCTGTTCAGGAGAAGACTGCAACTAGTGTCGCGAGCACCACGCACAAGTATAAATAGTTACGGCGCTTCCATGACATCACTTTGGCGCGCACCAAATCGGGAATCTGTAGTAAACTGTGCACTTTAGCTTTGAAAAAAAAGTCCCTGATGGGGTCCATGTAGCTTAGTGGGCTAAGTCGCTGCATTGCAGGACAGTTTATGTCACAATGGTGATGGGTTCAAATTTGACCATGGGTTCTCTGACTTTCCCCGGGCCTCCTGCGCGAGGCAGCGCAAAATTGGCATAGTGCTGCCCGGGATTTGGGTTAGATAAGTCATATTATTTACCCTACCACATCGCTTTCTAGTGTGTTCAGATCGGGCATCTGTAAATTCAATCGTGGAAGTATTGTCGGTGAACTTAATCATCCTGTGCATGATCCGACGAAAGGCTTCCCTTTTTTGGTGAACAGTGTGAAAAGAATTGGCGGCTCGGGCGACGTGGTTGGATGAACCATGTGCATGCCCATTGTCATACCACAGATCTGTACAAGGAGTTGCGCAGCTGCCGACAAGGCAGGATTAAAAAGACAATTGGGAAGAGTAGAAAATTGGGATAAATCACAAAAAAAACACAATGCAGAAAAGTTTAAGAATGACTAAATTGACAGGAATCCCCGGGCCCGGACACAACTCCACATTTAGGGCCCCCACTAAAAAGATATGACTGTGCAAAAACTAAATTTGGGCCCCCCTCAAGGCTGGGCAACAATCCCAGTTGTCCCCCCCTGTCAGCGTCCCTGTCAATACCATCCTATCCGCGGTTATGTATCTTATAGAGATAAGAGAACAATAAGAGTAGATTTGAACCATTCCACAAAGTTCTTCATTTTGGGTTGGCTAATTAATCCTAATATTTTCTATTCTCAACTATGTTTATGCACCTGCTCCTTGGTTGAGATACCAACTTTGCAGAACCCAGTTTGTTATGGTTCAGGCTCAGCCTGTGGTTGGCTGATGCTGGTTTTTCACACTAAGGTTCCCTGCTGTCCTGATGCAATCCCTGCTGCCTTTGGTCATCTGAGGGGATCATCTGATGTTTCAGGTGCCACAGTGCAAAAGTGGACAGCTGCATACGTGCCAAGTTAAATCAGCCCTCATACAGTATGTCAGAGGGCCCTGGTCTTTTCGGCAGTGCTGTCTGCTCAAAGCACAGCCCCCTCTGGAAGATTTACAACGCCGAAACAGAACCACTTATGGTCTTGTGAATTCATTTCAGCAAGGAGCAGCAGGTTCTAAAATACATTTTTGCAAGGGAGCTTCAAACGATTGACTCATATAATTTGACATGCTTTAAGCAGATCTCCCAGTGATTATGAAGGAGCATACCATGAATCACACTCAGATCTACTGGAACAGGCAGTGGTAGTAGTGGAAAGGAAAACCTTTTCCTGATCTTTAGTAGAAACCTACTAGAGAGACACCTTGAATTATTCAGCAGATGGCGTGTGTGGTTTTGCGTGTGTGTGTTGATGTGTGTGTGTGTGTGTGTGTTGTGTGTGTGTGTGTGTATGTGTGTGTGTGTGTGTGTGTGTGTGCGTGTGTGCATGCGTGCGTGCAGGGAAATGCAATGGCTGAATAGAAAATACTCCTCCTGACCCAACTCTTTCTATATATGCTGTGAAGTCTTGTACTTCTGCATAGTGCTATATTCATGACTGAGATTTTTGGAAAAAGGTAAAAAAGAAGACAGGCTTTGTCGCCCTATATGTCATCATGTGAAGCTGTTTGAAAAGCCAGGGATATTTGAATTTATTTCATTGTTATCTTTCAAATGCAAATCACAGGAGGACCGACAATATTTCTCTTCTAATAGATGTACATGCATTTAAAAAATATATACATTAAGAAAATAATTTAAATGTGTTCATCAGGTCATTGTTTACTGCATGTCAAATTCTACTGTATTTTTCTGTGAACTATGACTGAATTCATACTTTCCTGATAGTTACGCAATGAAGTATCAAAGCAGGGTTTTTCCTGTACTCCATCCATTTTTACTGGACTGGTCTCCATCTGGGTACTACACAGATGAATTCTTTCATCACACACATGCACACAATCTGCCAAAGGTAGATAAGAATACTGTTGTGCCTTGATTACCAACCATCCCCCAACAAAGAGCCTATTCATATCATCAGTGTCAACTTCAATGTATAGCTTAGACTACTCATGTAGTTAAAAGTACACTTGTGTAAAATGATGGCCCACAAAGTCACCTGAGGATGCAGGCAAACAAACTTCCTGTCATCTATTCAAAGTGATGCAATAAAGAGCATTTGCAGACATGCAGTGGCCTATTTTGTCACACAAACCCCACACCTCAATGCACATCCCAGTCTGATAGCTTCAGTCTGAACTCCTTTCAATAGAGGCAACTCATGTTGAAAAATGTAAAAGAAAACACAAAGCACAAACCTACGTTCGCTATTACAGTATAGGTTTGTCCTACTGAATGTGTCTTGTTATTATGTTTGTGTGCGTGATGTCTGCTTTTAGCATTTACTAGTGACCTGCAAAAAGCCTGTCTATAAACTCTTGTTCCATTGCCAAAAAAGTATATTTATCTTGTTTCCAGGTAAAAAAAATCTTCTAACCATATTTGAAATGTTTGTGTTAAATAATAACACTTGATTTTAGTAAATAGGCACAGAAATCAATGTAATTTGTCTAATTTGTTCCATTGGCAGACTTTTTCATTTATTTCAAAAAATATCCCCTTAAATTATATATATATATATATATATATATATATATATATATATATATATATATATATATATATATATATATATACACATATATATGTATATATATGTATATATATGTATATATATAATATATATATTTGTCTTCAAAAGTCATATTTTGCAGTGGTAGAGCCTAATCCGTCATTATGTGATAAGGTCGCCTCCTCTCTGATAGGGTAATATCTAATCAGTTGTCATGTGATAGGGCCTAATCCTCTGTGATAGGACAATATCTGGGTTTATGGGGTGTAGTGGTGTGTTCACTTGGTTATGAGTGGCAGCGGAGCCTCAAGCTGGAGTGAGGTTGAGTGGGGGAGGGGGGTACGATGGGGGAGGGGACTGGGAATAGAGCAGCTGCTCAGATATAATTGCCTCAATTAGTTGATAGCGCTGCTACGGCAACAGTGTTTGCCATGTAGCCATGGAAACCAAGCCACAGCAGCTCCCCTGCAAGCCAATCTGAAAGCTTTATGAGGTAGAGAGAATACAGCAGTGCAGAGGCAGGTTGGGTTGTTATCGTTGTAGAGGTCAGGCTGTTGGGTTGAACATATCTTGACATGGATTGGTTGGCTGGTGTACACTTGACTAAAGAATGAAATGTAATAGATATGTCACTTTTCCTGTTCTCCAAGATGGATGATGCTGGCCAGACTGCAGCTGTGGAACAGCGTGTGTCCACTCACTCTTTAAAAAACACTGTTTGAACCTGTGTGAGAAGAGACCTGAAATGAGGAGTTCACTCTCTCTATATTCATGATAAGCTGTTTACAGGGACAGATCTGTCAGTTTTGAGTTCTGTGATTTATTTGTCATCCACGTTGTAGAGTAAATATATGACTCTGAACAGAATGAGCTGAATGAACAGAGCAGACTGACATTAAAGGCTGTACTTGCCACTGGCAACAGCCTTTACCATGCCTAGATAAAAGACTGAATTGTATGGCCTCTGCCCCTGGTAGCGCCAGTGTTTAATTCATCTTTCATATCCTCCCCTGTGAAGAGGGCTTTTTCAACATGTTACAAATTCACATTCAAATATAATGGCCACAATTGATACACTTGATACAGTAAACAGCTCATACCATGTTTACCATATATTTTTGGCACTGTGTGTTCAAAGACAAGCAAAAGATCATAAACTGGAAAACACTTGTATAGTATAATGTTTACTTGCATTGGTGGCATGAACCATTGAAATCGGCAATCCTATATATATGACATGAATTTAAAACATTCTGCAAACAATGAACAACACGTTCACCACGTTCTTCACGATGCTTCTCGTGTCCATTTAAAAAAAACTATAGCAAACACATTGGGGTGTATTCCATAAAGATTGTTTTCAAATATAAGATTCTCTGACCCAACTAAGAGGGTTGTGATGTTATTCCATGTTTTTTCCCTGCTGGGTATGGATCTGTTGGTATAAAGTATTAATGTATTGTATTCCATATGGCTGGTGCAATGCAGTCTTTGATCAGAGTAAAGGTTTTTGAGGAGACAAAATCCAGCTCTAGAAACAAATTAAGAGACCACTGCAAAATGATCTGGTTTCTGTTTTTTCATAGGTATATGTGTCTGGGTAAAATTAACATTTGTGTTTTATTCCATAAACTACTGACAAATATACTCCCAAATTCCAAATGAAAATATTGTCATTCAGAGCATATATTTGCAGAAAATTACAACTGATCAAAATAAAATAAAAAATATGCGGTGTGTTCAGAACTCAAGGAATGCAAAGAAAATTGGTTCCTATTAATTTTTAAACAACACAATACTAATGTAGATAGGAAGAGTTCAGTAATCAATATTTGGTAGAATAATAATAATATAATAATAATAATTGTCTTCCATTCATCTTGGCATGCTCTCCACCAGTCTATCACATTTATTAAAAAACAAATTTAAGCATCTCGGCTTTGTTTGATGGCTTGTGACCATCCATCTTCCTTTTGATCAAATTCCAGAGGTTTTAAATGGGGATAATTTAAGAAACATTTGCACTGATCTCTTTTTCCTGAGCTCTATATATTAAGTCTAAGGAACATTATGTCCCAGAAGTTGTAAAAATAGACAAACAAATAAATACCTTACTTAAACCCAGTACAGACAATTTCATGCAAGTAACTAATTAAGAACAAAGTCTTCAACAACTAACCCAGAAATGTGCCAGAACATTGTGTCCATATTTCATATTTCAAATTCCATCATCTCCCCACCAAACATAGACAGAATATGGCTGCCAAGTTCTCAGAACATAATATTTTATGTTCAAGGCATGTTTTATGGGAACATTGCAAGTACATTCCATCAACGTTCCATTCTCAGAACTTAAGACATCAATGTTTAATGGGAGCGTTGTAGGGTAGATAGGATACATTATCATTACCTAAATGTTTAATGGGAGCATTGTCTAGTAGGTAGGATAAATCATCATTACCTAAATGCATATAGTATGTTCTGTTCTGTATAGCTGTAATCCCAATAAGAGGAAAACAAAAGTGGGAAATATTTAAAATGAAGAACATCAAGATATTATATCTCATTCAGTTGTCATCTTGTCCTAACAGGACCCCTGGACAAGAAGAAACTTTCTTGGCTACTAAAGCTCACTGAGTACAAATAAAACGGTGTTTTGAATATGTTTACATATTAGTGTACAGTATATCTTTCTCAGACACAGCTTTTTTTCCAATCCTACTATCTCTGTCCTTTATCATATTCAGTTACATGTCCCATAGCGACTATTCTTTCAATCTAATTTGACGGTCAACTTCATCAAATGAAGGTCAACTTCACCACCAGAGAGATACTGGTATTCTATATACATATATTATACCAGTTCCATACTATACCAATGAAACTGATAGGTTTCATTTGAAAGTGGATGTCTGGCAATATGTTTTTTCATGATTTACCTATGACTAGAAATTACTTTCATGCAATGATTATTATTGGCCCTGGGAGTGTGTTTATTAAAGATGGATGAAAAAAGACAGGCCAGCTTCTTGTGAAATTCTTCTTATTCATTATTGTCTTCTTCTCAAAACAATACCACAATAAGTGTAGTCCACATGTCAAAGGAATAAATCAAAGGAATTGTATTTAAAAAAAACAAGTGAATTAAGACAGTTGAGATGCTCACAAATGTACAGTTCTACTCTACAATGCTAAACCCCACAAGCAGATAGATGGTAAAGAGTTAGGCTATAATAGAAAAACATGTGAAATCCCAGATAAAACTATGTTTAATTTCAGACTAATTTCAGGCTCACTGGTAACCATTTAATTTATTTACTGAAGTTTCATTAAGCCAAATCTTCACTCTTCACCAGCTCTCTCCTCAATATCTGCTATTCCTCTGCTTTGACTGATGTCTCCTTTTGATCATTCCTAAATCAAGATGGCACCGATAGACAAGACGGCTTTGAGGGAGAGCACCTGGCTTTGAGTATCCAATGAACTTTTCATTTTAATTTACTGTACTCTGCTAGCATCAAAGTTCACTACATAGAGCCGCAACTTTGTTTTAGAATTACCGGTAACAACCCAGACTACTCACCTTCCTACCGATCTTGTCACCTGCCCAGAATTCTCTGAGGAATTAAGGGATGTAGTAATGACCGTCTCCACATGAGTCACCCAGCTCATCTCCCATGGAAGCAGCAACGTAGACAAAGAAGGCAAGACAGGCAAAGTGGGGTGCTTGTTAAACTAAAGTGCAGTGCCAAATGCTTACAGTTGCAATCAAAATTATTCAACCCCCATTACAAATCAGGTTTATGGTAAACATTTGACTTTCAGCAGTTTGCAATGAACAAACCAAACAAAAGCAATTGAAGTTGCTCAACACAACGAATGCTTCAAGTGGTTTACCCAAATTGACTGAAACTTTAACTGATAACGTCTCAAAGTCATTCAAACCGTTCATGGGAAGCATTTTAGTACCGTACTTAGGAGAGCACTATTTTGCTGTTTTGACCTGCTGCAAACAAGATACCTCTGGAAGTGTTCCTGAGGAATCTTAGCCCATTTCTCATGATCAATGACCTCCAGTTCAGTAATATTCTTGGGTTTGCATGCTCCATCTGCCTTCTTTAAATCCCAAAAGAGATTTTCTATGTGGTTCAAGTCAGGAGACTGTGATTGCCACTGTAGAATCATCCAAGATAATTTGAGGTATGCTTGGGATCAATATCCTGTTGGAAGTTCCAATGACGCCTAAGCTTCAGCTTGAAGCATGACGTTTTCTTTTAGGATTTCCAGATACTTTAATGAATCCATCATACCTTTCACATTTTGCAGGTTTCCTGTGCCAGAGGATGCAAAGCAGCCCCAAAGCATCACCAAGCCACCACCATGCTTGAATGTGGGCAAAAAGTTGCTTTCAGTGTAGGTTTCATTCTTACTCCTCCAGACAGACCCCTGATCCATCATGCTGAAAAGATCCAGTTTTATTTCATCACTCCACAGAACAGACTCCCAAAACCTCTGTGTACTTTTTGGAGTTCTGGCATTGAAACCTTCTGCGTGTACTATGCACCTTAGAGTGCTCACTGAAACCTAAGTGCAAAGATGTCTGACCTTTTTGAAACCTAAATTCCACTCTTGCTTTTGTCATAATTCTTTCTTGTGCTGTTGCCAATGGCCAAAATGAAATGCAAAAGATCATTAAACAATATAAAGTTTCAAGTTTTTTTAGTCACAAAACTCAGGTGTTATTGCATGTACAATAGAAATATTGTGCATCAGTTCCAACTCCAACAATGCAGGTAATGATGTAGTAAGGGGGTAAAAGGATACTATTAAGATGCACTTATGAAGTTAAAGCATTAATAATTCATATATTTCCTTTTCTCCCCTGTTGCAATAGTCTGAGTTAAGAACGGAGAAATGCTTAATAATGCGTATAGAGGATTGATAGTATAGCCGTTGTTGATATTTACTATCTAACTATCTGACCTCATAATGATAATTTATCTGTGTGTGTAAACAGCTACGGAAAGAAATACTAGAGCGACCTGGGAAAACTTAATCGCTACCCGCGATACTCAGAAAACAGTGCGTAGCCTACCTAGCTTGAATGTGTGCGTGATAAGGGCTGAAACTTAAGAGCAGGCCGCAACAAGATAGCTTACGTTCCCATTAATGACTCCACCGGAGATGTTCTGGGAAATGATTTAGAATGTCAGACGGACAGAACTTAGTAAAGTGAATACTATTTAATTCCAATTAAAGGCATAAATACAACTCTTTAACCAGACACAGAATTACACAATACAATACCAAGAATTACATGTAGTTTAAAACTCTTAAATTTGATCTACGATCTAAGCATATCTTATACGCTTCAGTCAATTTCTCAACATTTATTCAACACATTTGCTATGGTGCGCACTGACGTGGCCCATGGGAGTCGTTAAAGAGATCTCATCTGATTTAACCTTAAACAAAGACTTATATTTCCCCTCGAGAGGGGACGCCCACAACTCCCGCTGCATAGGAAATAAAGATCAGTTCACTGGCTGGAATTGGAGAACAAAAGAGTACATTAACAATTAGATTATGCGTCGCCTCAGCGGCGCTATCCGGGCTGTAACAAAAGGACTGGGTAAAAAACATTTGACTCTGCTTCACTGTAGAAAGCTAACATTAATCTCTTCTAGTCACTCTGTGGAGAAAATCATAACGCCTTGCATGTAGTAAAACCAAAACTCCCTCTATGGGATGATCCAGCAAGCCCCAAAATGATATATCATGGTATACAGTATAATGTTGATATCTCAGCTTCTTGTTTGACTACCCATAGTGGGGGGTTTGGCCCCCCTTCCTTCCGGGTCTCACTCCGGCAGTCGTCAAGAGTGTGAGAGACTGGTAGTTCTTAGACAGCTGCTATAATCAGTTCTGTGAAACATCTAAGAACCCACTACAATGATATTAAAATAAAAACAAAAGGATGTGCTAAAAATAGACAGCATCTCTATCAATAACAATATGATGTAAGAAGGGGACTAGAGATTAAGCAAAAACTTTACTTTTTATGTAGTGTCAATTGATGATGAATTCATTCCATGTGTATTGTTTATATTTATATATAAAATTATGTATGTCTTGTCCACTTGCAACTGTAAACCTTTGACCTGGTCAGGTGATTTACTTTGTAAAATTACATTGAAATAATTCAAATCCCATCATAAAATATTGTATGAAAGAAACAACAAGATTATCAAAATATCTGTCTTGCAACTAATGTTCTGAGAACCTAAAATGAATTGACGTGACAACCAACCCGTTTCTCCCATATGGACTAATATATGGTCAGGAAAAGCCATAAATACATAACAATCAATTTGATTTTAAATTAAATTTACTTTTCAAAATTGTTTTACATCACCCATGTTGACATTTTCCGTGGCATTTAATTCTGAAAGCATTGCATACAGCTTGTATAGCAGTTTTAGCCAGAGAATGATGAGTAGCAGCAGCTACATTGATGTTATATTTAATACATTATTAAATATGTGACATTCATTTTCATAATACTGTAATAATAAATTTCGATTAGTTCAAATTGGTTTAATTAATATGTTAAATTTTTCACCACCTGGTTTTAGGCACATGAAAAAATTAATAGAGGAATTCATTGAAATGAACAAAAAGGCTTTTGATGGTAGACATTGCATGTAAGCACAGACAGTAGTATATGGTTTTGAATCTAGCAAAACGTATAGCTGAATCTCCAGGAACTGCTATTATTACTCCAAATTTTTATTGGACAATAATAGCTGGAATTTCCATCTTAAAAGTGCTAAATTGAGCACATTGTCCATGAATCATCAACTTGTTCCATTAATTATCATCAATAACGCTTTTCTGCCCATTAGTCTTTAACACGCACTTTCCATATCTCAGCCCCAACCAACTTCTCCAACAGCCCACAGGACCACCAGCCTGCCTTGTGTTAAACGCTCCCTAACACATAGTATCACATCTGTCTCAACTCCCATCTATCCTACACAAACACTTTTTTCAATCTTTGTCTTCCCCCTCTGAATCTCCACCATTCACTCACCATCTCCATCTACTGCTGATGCATATAACCAGGTTAAAATTTTGGCTTCTGTAAAATGTCAAAATTCATAATGTGTCCTACACTGGTCCAGGGGTGTAACTCAAGACCCTGGTGTACATAAAACACTGTATGGACTGGTCCAGGGGTGTAATCTCAAGACCCTGGTGTACATAACACACTGTATGGACTGGTCCAGGGGTGTAATCTCAAGCCCCTGGTGCACATAAAACAATGTATGGGCTTTTTCCACTTTCTCCACTTTTTCTTCTGTACCAACATTTCTGTTTTGGACAAAACTCTTGATTCCAGAAAATTTACCTAACAATCTACAGTTGCATTATTATTAATCATTATACAAAATAATGATAACATTGAGGGAATCACACATTGTAATTTGGATGCATGGGTATAGAAATTATAATTATGTGATCTTGAAAATTTAATGTAACAATGCAAAATAATAGCTGAAGAAATTATTAAGGTAATAAAAATATAATTGAACACATTCTTATCTGTGTACTGCACAGTTGCCTGCTGTAACTAACATGGTGTTGTGCGTGCACTCTGAAGCTGTTTGCAATTGGGCAGGTTATTCCTTGTATCACTGCCACAGTTGCTGACACCAGCAGCCATCTCCAATCCCTGTCCGCTCTCTGTCCGTTGCATGCCTGCTGGGCTGCTGCACCAACTTCATTATCCCTCTGCCCAGACCGGGTTTCTATGCCTGGGTTGTTTCGGCACTCAGGGAGCACACAGGGTGTGGAGAATGTACAGGGCCCGACCTGCTCTGAGGAGGACTGTGGTCTAACTGGACAGGAGCCTGACAGCGGCAGGTGACATTTCCTCAGAGGAACTGATGGATAAAGAGAAAGCAATGCCTTAGTCTTCCCTGCAACCTTGCACCCGCAATGCCTGCTGGGAACAGCATCTTGCACCCACTCTGGAAGCAAGCTTCCAAGATTCCAAGATTCTCACTGGAGCACTGCTGTGTACTGCTTTCACCTCTGTCAGTTCACATTGCATCGTTCTCTTCAGCCACATAGAAAGAAAGAACCCCCCCCCCCGAAAGCAGCAGAACACAGGCCCTGAGGAATCTGTTATTCTCTTTTATCCCTTTCATATCCAATTTGCAGTACTTTTACTAATAAAGAATTGGGCAATGTTTATGTGGTCCCCTATTATATGTTTATTCCATTCTTCTCTGCATGCGTGTTTACAGTGCCTTGCTAAAGTATTCGGCCCCCTTGAACATTTCGACCTTTTGCCACATTTCAGGCTTCAAACATAAAGATATAAAACTGTAATTTTTGTGAAGAAGCAACAACAAGTGGGACACAATCATGAAGTGGAATGAAATTTATTGGATACAAATAAAAAACGGACAAATTGTGCGAGCAAAATTATTCAGCCCCTTTACTTTCAGTGCAGCAAACTCTATCCAGAAGTTCAGTGAGGATCTCTGAATGATCCAATGTTGACCTAAATGACTAATGATGATAAATAGAATCCACCTGTGTGTAATCAAGTCTCCGTATAAATGCACCTGCTCTGTGATAGTCTCAGAGGTCCGTTGAAAGCACAGAGAGCATCATGGAGAACAAGGAACACACCAGGCATGTCCGAGATGCGGTTGTGGAGAAGTTTAAAGCCAGATTTGGATACAGAAAGATTTCCCAAGCTTTAAACATCCCAAGGAGTACTGTGCAAGCGATAATACTGAAATGGAAGGAGTATCAGACCACTGCAAATCTACCAAGACCCGGCCGTCCCTCTAAACTTTCAGCTCATACAAGGAGAAGACTGATCAGAGATCCAGCCAAGAGGCCCATGATCACTCTGGATGAACTGCAGAGATCTACAGCTGAGGTGGGCGAGTCTGTCCATAGGACAACAATCAGTCGTATAATGCACAAATCTGGCCTTTATGGAAGAGTGGCAAGAAGAAAGCCATTTCTGAAAGATATCCAATAAAAGTGTTGTTTAAAGTTTGCCACAAGCCACCTGGGAGACACACCAAACATTTGGAAGAAGGTGCTCTGGTCAGATGAAACCAAAATCTAACTTTTTGGCAACAATGCAAAACGTTATGTTTAGCGTAAAAGCAACACAGCTCATCATCCTGAACACACCATTCCCACTGTCAAACATGGTGGTGGCAGCATCATGGTTTGGGCCTGCTTCTCTTCAGCAGGGACAGGGAAGATGGCTAAAATTGATGGGAAGATGGATGGAGCCAAATACAGGAACATTCTGGAAGAAAACCTGATGGAGTCTGCAAAAGACCTGAGACTGGGACAGAGATTTGTCTTCCAACAAGACAGTGATCCAAAACATAAAGCAAAATCTAGAATGGAATGGTTCACAAATAAACATATCCAGGTGTTAGAATGGCCAAGTCAAAGTTCAGACCTGAATCCAATCGAGAATCTGTGGAAAGAACTGAAAACTGCTGTTCACAAATGGTCTCCATCCAACCTCACTGAGCTCGAGCTGTTTTGCAAGGAGGAATGGGTAAACATTTCATTCTCTCGATGTGCAAAACTGATAGAGACATACCCCAAGCGACTTACAGCTGTAATCGCAGCAAAAGGTGGCGCTACAAAGTATTAACCTAACTTATTTTGCATGCCCAATTTTTCTTTTTTTTTTTGTTAAAAAAGTTTGACATATCCAATAAATTTCGTTCCACTTCATGATTGTGTCCCACTTGTGGTTGATTCTTTACAAAAAATTACAGTTTCATATCTTTTTTTTTTAAGCCTGAAATGTGGCAAAAGGTCAAAAAGTTCAAGGGGGTCAAATACTTTCTCAAGGCACTGTATATAGCCATTGATGTTGACAAGACTTCTGAGAGGTGGCAAGTTGTTTCCACATTGTATAAACAAGCCAGCTGAACCACAATGCCAATGTACAGCATAACAAATTATCATTTTATTTTAAAGTCATGCTTTCTGGAAGCATGCATGTTGAATCGCTAGAATCATTATCATTGAGTTAAAAAGTCAAGAAATTGTGATTACATCTTTCTTGCGTTGGCTTAGCTGTAATAGCTACTCTTAGTTGGCATTACAACCAGGGAACACCTGGACCATAGTCATATTGACGGCTTGACTTAGTTACACATAAATAAAACACTATGTACAATGGAATAAGCAAGATCAATAAACTACACCAAGATATTACACTGCAAATGTATATACAGATAACAGTATATACAATATTTATCTCTCTGCAAGGGCATAGCACAAGATCCTGGGCCCTTTTCATAGGCAGTCCTGATGGACCCCCATGTTATATATATAAAATATTCCAGACTTTTCAAGGGCCCTTTCTCCCTTTGGGCCCTGGTAATCAGTATTGGTTTTACCCCCAGTCCGACGCCCCAGTCTCTCTGGCGAGAAAGGTAATGCTTTCAAATTGAGTTTGAGAATCTAAAGTGCATAGTAGTTGAGACTAACAAAAATAGAAGTGATGGGACTTGGGCGAGGGTAGAGTCACGGTCTCCCTTGTTGGGACCTGACAGGTTTATGTGTTTTTTTTTTGACAAATACCTTTGTAAATACGGAACCTTGGGGATGTGCCATGACAAAACCTGATACAGCTACAATATTTACCCATCATACAAGTTTCTAATAGCATCAAAAAGGAACAATTAACAAACCCAAAATGTTGAAGACAATCAAAAAATGTACTGGTGACTTACAGTATCAAAGGATTTTTTTTAGAAACAAAATAACAGGGTCATCAACCAACAGATCATTACACCAAATCTAATGCCAATTTTAAGTTATTGGATTTCACAGTGATTGGATTTCATCTGCGAAATTGGAATTGTGTACTGTTAAGCGATTATCAGAGGTCTTAGTTTTGCAGTTTAATATTAAAGTGTGAAATGTTTGCTCTAAAGGGAGCTGGTAGTCCAGCATAGTAACACCTCAGAAAAGGATTCTGTAACCTATCATAAAGGTCACTAAAACCCTTGATGCTTTGATTGATCTTCATTTGAATCATGTAACTAAATCAAACCAATTTATCCTCACGGTTAGGAAGGGCTTTCAAGGCAGGGTACTATTATTCAAGACTGAGGGGCTATCTTGTGTAGCATACCTTTTCTCTTTAGATATTACTAAATCTACTCTGATGGTGTGTTAAATGTTTTAGACATTAGTCTTTTTAATTGGATTAAGTGTCATTTTAAAAGTCCACTCAGTTTTTGGAATATTGTTCCTCACTTTGTTATTTAGAAGCTTGGAGGGATACATTTTTTGCTACTATGTCCATACTGCACCTGTCTAATTTCGTTTTGATGCATATTGCACATTGTCTGTTCATCCAATAAACCTAATTTCACTACTGAAATATAATGGTGTCCTTCAGTTATTTGCTAGATCGAATAAAATTGCTGATCCAAACACCCAATTATTTATAAATTAAAATCATGAAAATTGTCAGGGGAACCTAAACTTTTGCATATGACTGTATATTGTGGGTAAACTTTGTGTGAAATTGGCAGCTTTTCATAAACAATTTTTATGCTGCTGTCACGCTGTGTCACAGTCTCCCTTAACCTGACCTGTGTTTTTTCCTCTGTTTAATTGTTGTTTAGTTCTATCATGATCTGATATTCTTGCTCACACATTCCCACATGACAATGTCACATGTTTTCAGTATCCTATAGTTTTCGGTCCCCAGTTACAGCTGCAATCACTTGTCAATTAACTGTGTATTTAAGTTATTTCCTTAATATTTGCAGCTGTCGGTCATTGTTCGTGTTGCCTGTCATGTTTGTGAGTGTTTAGCTTTTAGTTAAACTATGTTTGATTAGCATCAGTCCTTTGTGTCTGACTCATACATTTGCGCACCACAGACAGCCACTACTACTACTACTAAAGTGAATGTGATAGAATGACACAAAAAAAGCAGTGAAAGAAAAGGAGGTGCAGCCGACAGGCATTTGATAACTATGCCTCTGACATGGTAGGCATGTAATCTATGCCACCCTTGACAGCATCTGGGAGTCGAAAGACTAGTCCCGCTACCCTAACAACTATGGAGTAGTGGAAGAGGGCTATAGTCCTTTCGGCTTCCATTACCGGGTGCTGGGTAGGATTGGCTTGGCTGAAAACTTGATCGACTCCAGCGCAGGCATGGGCAACCCAAACCCCCCCACACAACAAAGAGGGTGATTGGGAAATGTCAGCGTTATTTCCCAAACAACTTTTTTTGGGTGAATCTATATTGGATGAAGAACGGAGAGGAGGAGTAGGAGCGATGACGAAAGGGACATCATCAGCTGGGCGCGGGACCAGGATGGATAAAAGAGGAGGAATGTAAGGGGGACACAGACAGTGTTCCCCAGAGCTTGAACCCTAATTGGAAAGTGGTCCGCTCACTTCCACTCCAACCACCTGACAGCCCTAGCCAATCAGAGTCCCCCTCATCGCTAGTCCCGCTAGGAAGTTGGGGCTGCTCGTCGATCTGCAGAACCCTACTCAACCCAGTCCACAGCCAACTACGTGATTCCAGCCTCCGCCCTTCTCCTCCTTTCACTCCTCTCTCCAGTGTAGACTATGTCTATACCCATGCTTTTGCCTGCAGCATTCTCTTCCATGTCTATTTACAGTGGATCCACTTTCTCTGGGAGTTCCAGAGGGCTTACTTTGGAGGGCTCACATTGGAGGCCCTGCTTCAGAGCCAGTGTTGGTGGACCAGCTGGATGTGCCTCTTCCAGGGGACCAGATCGCTATGCCCGAGGAGGGGGTGGAGCCCCTCACTCCTCATCCAATGTTGGCCAAGCCTCAGCCTTCAAAAGTGCTAGCCACATTGCAGCCTGTGGCCAACGTTGGGTCTCCTCCCCCAGTACCGCAGCTAGGGGTGCTGGCCCCTGAGACCACCAGCAACTGCAACTACAGAGGAGACCGCCAGGGTCCTACCAGCAGAGGGAGAGACCACCAGCGACCCTCCTGCAGTTGCAGAGAACCCGCGGGATCAGCCACCATCACCTGCTGCAGAGACCATCAGCAACCTTCCCATCCACCCTCCTGCATGGATGCCTGAGCCATCGTGGTTGCCCTCCAGGGGGTCTGCCAGTCAGGAGCCGAGCATTGAGGGGGGGTACAGTCACACTCTCCCCACTGCTCTCTTTAAAGATGATCCTTAGTCTACCCATGTAATAACTTAACCTCTAAATATATTCCTAATTTGATCAGTGATTGTAGTTTTTGTGAACTACAGCCTGAATCTATTGACCACGTATTTTGTAATTGTTTGATAGTGAGAAGTTTTTGACTGACATGAAACTTTATCTGGGCAACAAAATGCACATTAACATTAATACTCCTCAGACCCTGTTTTTGAATGTCGGTTTGTAATTACCCTTTTATACTTAATACTGACAATATTTATTCTAAATTCCACATAAAAATATTGTGAAAATATAGTGTTTACATTTGTATATGCTCACATTGGCAGATCTTCAAAATGTTCATTCAATGAGGTCTATAGAGATGGGTTGACATTTGCTGAAAACAAAAGGTATACAACACGTATTCAATATTTGGATCAGAGTTCTGCCTTTTTCAAATTGTACATAACAGGAAATTCGTACACGTGTACATTTCCAGATCCATGGAAATGTAAAGACTCAAATGTTTATGAAACATAGTCAAACCAGTTTACGAAAAAGTCAGTTTACCTTAATCTAACACTAAATTATGTTATGCCTGAAGTAAATGTTCCCCAAGACCAAGACTCAATTCAAAAACGGTAAATTCTGTTTGTACGAAAGTACACTATTTCTATTTCTATACTATTTCTATGGTCATATCCGCAAGTCTGTTTATGTAATGCGGCAGAATTTCCATTACGTACGGTTACCCACGTATTGTATTGCCATGAGAACAGGTAGAACATAAAGGAATTGGTTTGTCCAGTTAAACACTTGTCGACACTCACCCTGACACAACAAGAGGGATTTCCATCAATCAGAGTCTACTAAAGAAACCCCACTTACCCTGGACTTTGTTTTCCAATAACGTCTGATACTGTATGTGATGAATGTACCATAAGAACTATGTATTGTTCATCCACTCCCAGCCCATGTCCAGTGGGAGGGTAGATTTTTGTAGTGGAGTCATAGACATTGATAAGACTTCCAGGAAAATTAAAGTAACCAAGCCAGAGCCACCCAAACAACATCACTGACCACAGACATTACTCTGGAAAAATACTTAACCCTTATACCAAGATACTTAAAGGGAAATGTTTTTCCATGTAACCTTATTTTCACTTTCTATAAATGTAGTTCATCAAAAAGAATATGTATAGGCTCCTATATACTGTACATTTATACATTTTTTGTACGGATACATCAACCATGAGTTGGTTTGGAGAACTTTCTAAATCTCTAACAACCATTGGGCACATTTTCATAATGCAGCAAACACAATGGTATGGTAAGATTCAGCATCACTCTGAATTACAGAACTTGACTCTATTAACATCAAATCTATATCAGGTAATTGTTGGTCATCTATATCACATCCACCCTATCTACTAGCACTGACATGTTTACCACTAGGAAACATGGTGATTAAACAATGTCCCAGTCTGGTAGCAGTGGTGTGATGCAGCATTTTGATTATGTGTCAGTCCATAAGTGATAGCATTGTAGTGAACACAACCAGACATGCTGACATTAACTAAACAACTGAAATGGAAGGAGTCCCATATTGATTTATAGCGAATGACAGTGCAGAAGATTTCAGTTGCCAGGCAAACACATTATTTTAATGGTTTAGTCTGTCAGAAACCACATCTGGGCCATTTTGCCCTACATTCACCAAATGTTCATCACAGTTTTGTTCCTCTTTTAACTTCCTGTCTATGAGTGTTTTATATAGGAATGAATGCCACCTCCAACCATGAGACAGTACCTCATCTTCTCTCTGAATCACAGCATGAGTAGAAGGCAACAATCTCACACAGCAGAGCAGCCCTGGCACTGTGTGAGGTAGGACAACCAATCAGAGTTGTTTTGACATGTTCCCTGTGTCCAGCTCTTCCTGTGGGCAAAAATAATTACCAGGAATGGAATCTGCCTGTGGCTGGCACAGCCGAGTGGGAAGCTCACCCACCTGATAAACCATTGGGGGGGGCATTCGGTTAGTGGATGGGAGTAGGAATTTTAGGTATTCTGGGAAGTCATGAGCCGGCTGCATGACGTCTGCAATGTGCTCACTTTCCCCAAAACTATTCTTCCAGCAATCACCAAGGAGAGAATGATTAGGCAATCTACAGCTGTAAAAGACAAAAATTATTCATCTTTACGAGAACTTACTCCTCACTTAAAGACATTATGCTTTCATATAAAAAATGATAATTCACACAGACATCAATTAGCTTTACTTCTGTTTTTATTTGTCCAGGCTAGATAGCTACAGTATATGAAATTATTATCCAAATTGTTGCAAATCTATCAAAAGTTATCCAAGGAAGGAACAGCGGTGAACTGGCGACAGGGTCATGGGCGGCCAAGGCTCATTGATGTACGTAGGAGCCAAAGCTGGCTTGTGTGGACCAATCCAACTGAAAATGTTAATGGTGGTTCTGATATAATGGTGTCAGAACAAAGTGCATTGCAGTTTGTTGCGTATGGGGCTGCTGTTTTTATTCATAATGTAATTTATATACATTTAGGAGCAGCACTTTGACATCAGCAATACAGTCTTTATTGATGTTTACAGTAGTGTGCAAAAGTCTTAGGCACCCCAGATATTGTTTGACTCAAATACAGTATAGTTGTAATATTTCAGTTTTTATGTCCTGCATTAGTGTCAGTAGAAAAGAGCAATGACCAGTATATTATTTCAAAACCTTAATTTTCCATAAAATGCAATGCTAGAGAGAATTCCTTATGTTTTTGTTAAAGAATGTAACATTCTGCAATAGACCGCATTCAGGTATATTGGCTAGTACATAGTGAGACAATGATAACAAACAGTAATGTTAATGACCAATGAGCACTGATCTGGCTTTGATTTACATTTGACATTTTAGTCATTTCGCAGATGCTCTTATCCAGAGTGACTTACGGTGAGTGGATACATTTAGGACAAATGAGGTAAAACAATCACAACTCAGTAGAAAGAGAATGGTGGAATTCAACTAATTTAAGAACTCATTGAAAAGGAAGGTTTTCAGATGTTTCCTGAAGATGTGTAGACACTTTGCTGTTCCAGCCTAGAGGAGCCTGAGGAGCCAGAATGGAGGAGAGTTTTTACTGCTTGGATCAGGAGCTGACTTCTCAAAGGCAACGGCCCAGAGAACAAAGGTGGCAGAACGAGCAGTCTGTGTAGGGATGTAGGGTTTGAGCTTTGCATGTAGGTAGGGAGGAGGAGCTCCTCTTGTTGCTCCATAGGCAAACACTATCACCTTGTAGCAGATACAAGCTTCATCTTGGAGCCAGTGGAGTGGCACATGGGAGAACCCGTGGAGGTTGAACACTAGGTAGGCCGCTGCCTTTTGACTGAGATATGGCGGTTTTGCGGCACATATTGGAAGTCGTTCCAAGAGTGAGTTGCAGTAGTCCAGATGTCTGTGCTGCTTTCTGGGTGAGGTAAGGTTGTGCTCTGCAATTGTTATAGAGCATGAACTGGCAGAAACAAGTCACAGCCTTGATGTTAGCAGAGAATGTGAGGGTATTGTCCAGGTTCAAGCAAAGGTTGTTTGCACTCTGGAAGCAACTAAATCTGAGCTAAAAGTGTTTAGTGTGCCCTGGCCTTTAGGTTTACGTTGTTTAATTTTATAGTAATTTTGGCTGTTAGATATTTTCAAGCATCTTGAAGAACATGCCGCAGTTCTACAGACTTTGGCTGTATTGCTTGCTTCTGCCTGTTCAGGTAACCCCAAGCAACCTCAATGTTGTTGAGATCAGGGCTCTGTGAAGGCCATCATCTCTGTTGTAAAACTCCTGGACTTCTGATTTCAAAGGGACGTCTGTATCTCTCATCTTCTGCTGCAATGTCCCTGTGGCCGACTGTGTTTCTGGTCCTCAAACTTGCCTGTTCTTTTGTGCTTTTATCCCAAACAGGGAGATTTGTTGTTTTTTATCCCATGACAGGCAACCAAGAAGACATACCTGTACAAACAACAGCCTTTAATTAACAGTTGACACTCAGTTACAAATGGCAAATTCCCCACACCTCACTAAAGGAAACACATTCCTGGGAAATATATATTTATATATATATATTTATTAAACAAATAAAAAATGCATGTGTAAGGCACCCCAGTCACGTAGTAGCCAAATACTAACTAAGAAACACAGTCTTATGGTGCAGACATACAACAGTCTTATATACTCCCCCTACAGTCCATCATGTCTCTATAGCCGGTGGTACGTAACCACTATACAGTCAGATGCCAAAGCCACAGATTTGTTCCTGTTACTCTTCCTGCGCTTCGCTTGGACAAAAATAGCACAGCAAGTTCAGATAGGAAACCCGAGTGAGATGTGTGTCAGTCATCATCAGCTTATAGCAGGCCACTGATCATCAGTGTAGTCACATGGTAATTATGCTGCCTATTTAAGAGTCAGTGTGCTGATGGGCATAAGCAGTTTTTTTCTTCAGTGCGCAATGCTGTCAGGTTGGGCTTAATGTCGAAGACTGTGGGTTTTTTGTCCCCAGAGGGTTTGTTATTCCTCTTGCCCATAACCCTCACTCTTTTGCAGGTCATGATATCCAAGTTGAGAGAAGGGTGTTTTGGAGTATTTACAGATTTGTTTTACAATGTGCATGACAGCTTTCTATAGCCCCTGGCTGAGCACCGCTACAAACAGGAGCTCTGAGTATTCAGCCTTCTTGGAGACCTTGAATGAACTACTGCATGGGGCTCCAGTGGGGCCTCCATTGTTCTGCTGGGGGACTTCAACGCCGCACATGGGCAATGATGGATATACAGGTAGAGGCGTGATTTGGAGTAAAACCGCTTCCCTGATTTAAATCCGAGTGGTTGTTCGTTGTTGGACTTGGTAAAAGTCATGGATTTTCTATACCAAACACCATGTTCGAACATAGGGACGCTCATAAGTGTACTTGGTACCAGAGCACCCTAGGCCAAAGGTCAATGATCAATTTTATAATTGTTATCTGATCTGAGCCTGTATGTTTTGGACACTTGGGTGAAGAGAGGGTCGAAGCTGTCAACCGATCACCATCTGGTGGTGAGTTGGGTCAGGGGGTGGGAGAAAACTCTAGACAGACCTGGTAAGCCCAAACGGGTAGTGCGGGTAAATTGGGAAAATCGTGAGGAGGCCCCTGTCTGACAGACTTTCAACTCACACCTCCGCCGCAGCTTTTCGTGCATCTCTGTGAAGGCTGGGGACATTGAACTCGAGTAGACAATGTTCAAAGCTTCCATTGCTGAAGCTGCGGGGAGCTGTGTTCTTAGGGTCTTGGCTGCCTCAATGGGTGGTAACCCACAAACACCATGGTGGACACCAGTGGTGAGGGAAGCCATCCAACTGAAGAAGGAGTCTTTCTGGGATATGTTATTGCAGAGGACTCCGGAGGCAGTTGCAGGGTACCGAAGGGCCCAAAGGGCTACAGCCTTTGCCGTGAAAGAGGCAAAGCAGCGGGTGTCGGAGAAGTTCTTAGAAGGCATGGAGAAGGACTTTCGGTCGGTACAAAGGTGCTTCTGAAAAACCATTCATCACCTCAGGAGGGGGAATCAGGAAACCATTTAAGCTGTATACAGTAAGGATGGGACTCTATTGACCTCAATTTAGGAGGTCATAGGGTGGTGGAAGGCGCACTTTGAGGAACTCCTAAATCCAAATAATACGGCCTCTATGTAAGAGGCAAAGCTGGAGGATGATGGGGGATTGTCATCGATTTCCCTGGTGGAAATTCGCTGAGATAGTCAAACAACTCTTCAGTGGCAAAGCCCCGGGGATTGATGAGATCCATCCAGAAATGCTGAAGGCCCTGGGTGTGGAGTGGTGGTCTTGGATGACACACCTCTTCAATATTACATGGAATTTTGGGACAGTGCCAAAGGAGTGGCAGATTGGGGTGGTGGTTCCCCTGTTCAAAAAGGGGGACCAGAGGGTGTGTGACAATTACAGGGGTATCACACTACTCAGCCTCCCTGGTAAAGTCTACTCCAAAGTGCTGGAGAGGAGGTTCCGCCAATTGTCAAACCTCAGGTTGAAGAGGAACTATGCGGATTCCATCCTGGTCATGGAACAACTGAACAGATTTTCCCTCTCGCAAGGATCCTTGAAGGAGCATGGGAGTATGCCCATCCTGTCTACATGTGTTTTGTGGATCTGGAGAAGGCGTATGACCGGGTCCCCTGGGGGATACTGTGGGAGGTGCTGCGGGAGCAGCCTGATCTCACAGAACTCTGTGAAATGAACATGGACCAAAAAATCTGTGGCAGTTACATGGAAGCACAGAAATGTCCGCAATGGGCACATGGAAGTGATGGCGTGTTGATTTCACTGAATTCAGTGAGCCCTTGCTGTTAACTCGAGCTAAGCCTTACCCTTACCCTAACCACTCAGAATCATTGCTGTTAAGTCGATCTTAGCCTTACCCAAACCCTTACCCTAACCTTAACCACTCAGAAACCTTGCTGTTAACTCGATCTAAGCCTTACCCAAACCCTTACCGTAAACTTACCCACTCACAAACCTTGCGGTTAACTCAATGTAATATGTATTACGTTGTAATGTATTGTTTGTAAATATGGTGACAGTGAGGAAAAATGGGATCAAATAGCTCATTGGCAACACGTCTGCATCGCACTGGAATAGAAAACCAAATACATGCAAAGTGTCCGCCTGGATTTGAACTCTCAACTAACAATCTCTGGGATGTGAGTTGCATGTTTATACACCCGTCCACCCTGCCAACCTGCAATTTCTTCGCTATTTACACTCTGCTACGTCATCATGCGATTCCGTGAAGCTGCCACAGATTTAGAAGTTAAGGGTCCATGTTTATTTCACAGAATTTTCTGCCATTCTGTGAAATTGCCACAGATTTTGAAGTTAAGGGTCCATGATCATTTCACAGAATTCTGTGAGATCATGTTGTGCAGGAGACTAGGGTGAGGGTTGGCCTCCGCTAGGGCTTCGCTTTGTCACCAATCCTGTTTGTAGTAATTATGCACAGGATATCAAGGCGTAGTCTGGGTGGAGAGGGGTTGCATTTTGGTGGGCTGGGGATCTCATCGCTGATTTTTGCAGATGATGTGGTCCTGATGGCATCATTGGCTTGTGACCTTCAGCACTCACTGGATAGGTTCACAGCCAATTGTGAAGTGGCTGGGATGAGGATCAGCGCCTCTAAATCTGAGGTCATGGTTTTCAGCAGGAAACCGATAGAGTGCCTACTCCAGGTAGGGAATGAGTCCTTACCCCAAGTCTTGTTCATGAGTGAGGGGACAATGGAGTGGGAAATTGTTTGGAGAATCAGCGGAGGTGGTATTACATTCAATGTATCGCACCAGTGTGACGAAAAGAAAGCTGAGCCAGATGGCAAAGCTCTCGATCTACTGGTCAGGGCCCGCTTCCCCAAAACGTTCATATTGCTAAGTAGTTCTTAACCTATTCCTTAACCTCTCTCTTAACCTCATGGCACGGTTCCCGACACGTTCGTACGCTAAGTATATCTTCTGTAAGTCACACTTTCGTATGGTTGGTCTGGACCATTCA
>JACXGM010002307.1:29951-47819 GCA_016801145.1 Umbra pygmaea
GTTTGAGCTCAAGTCGCTAGTCGACGCCACTGTGCAGCAGTCTTTAGAAATCAGTGCAGCGCAGTACAAGTCAAACTATGGTATGTTGACAATGTTTTGGCTCAACAATGATTTTATGGACATTTTAAGACTAATAATAAAATATGTTCGCAATGGATACAGGCCTATTTATGAAATTGACTTTATTTGGTATCAGAACAATTATGTGGTAATTTGCCAAGGCTTTATTAAAGCGTTTAAATTGGCAATCCCTTTTGATAATTAAAGTCTGGCAAACAATTTGGCTCTAAATGGCTAAGATCTATAAATGGGTAAGCATGGTGGTGTCCAGTAAGCGACCAACTATGGCAACGATCCAACGTGTCCTTGTATTGAATCAAAGACGGGCCAGCCGCGGAGTCCATGTCAGTTGTTTTATTCGGCAAAACTTAAGCCCTTTTGAGATTTTTCCTGACATCCTGCCAGGACCTTGGTGTGCCTGATCTGGAGGCAGCCTTGCTATGTCCCTCCATAGCTCTTTTTTGTTGCTGTTGCACAAGTTATTCCGAAAGCTGGAAAACAGTGTCATCTTGTGCAAGCTCACCTCGTCCAGCAAAACTTCAAGTTCCTCTGACGAGAAGCTTGGTGCCCTTTTTTTACGTTGCTTCCCACCCTATTCTCTATCTAACTCTCTCTCTCTCTGTTTATTGTAGATAGGTTGCTTTTTATTGTAAACATTAACCAATGGCAATCAAAACCACATTAAACAGAAGTAACTGAAGCTGCTTGCCAATCAATTCTGATTGTAAAGTACCTTACCATTGATATAAAAGTGTATTACATCATTTTTAGAAGTCGTTTAACCCACGTCAAGAAGCGGGACAAGTGGCAAAACGGGAGAGGAGGGTGAATGATTAGCGAGGGATACCCGGTTCGTCTACCAGTCACAAGATATCGTCTGAACACATTACTGACAATTTGATAATTGAATTGATAAGTCTATATTTTACTGATAACTTAAACTATGCTAAAATAAATGTTACTGGTATAATTTGAGGAATGTTTCATTTACATAGAACGTGTTGTCTTTCTTAACACATAATGCACCTTTTCGTGAAGTGAAAAATCGATTCCTGAGCAGTCGATGACAACAAATTCAGCACCTTCACTTGGGACAGCGCCTTTGTAATGTCGAACTTAAGAGGCAGCGCGTTAAGAAGCTTCCTAAGGGACACTTCGGGGAACACACTTAAACAACTTCGTTAAGATATATCTTTTTGAGTCTTCTTAGCACGCTAAGTATGAATAAAAGAACGAGATCCAGGGTACAAGCGTCCAAAATGTGTTTCCTCAGGAGGGTGGCGGGCATCTCCCTGGGTGAGAAGCTTGGTCACCCGTGCGGAGCCCGGAGCCAGGACTAGGTGGAGGGATTATATCTCCACACTGGCCTTGGAACACCTCTGGATCCCCCAATCAGAGCTAGTTAATGTGGCCAGGGAAACAGATGTTTGGGGTCTCCTGCTAGAGCTGCTGCCCAAACAACCCAACCCCGGGAAATAGGTTGAAGATGAGATGAGAGATTATTAGCACATATCTTTTTTTCAACATAAAAGGCAAACAGGTTTTTATCTGAAAAGCGGTCTAATACATAATGTTAATTTCTTAACAATATGCAAATAAATCTTTGTAACATTATATATTTTAGCAAATGTACATTTGGATATCTAAAAGTTGCTCTTTTCTAATGACACTGTAAGACAAAATATAAAGTTACCCAATCAAATTTGTTTTAAAAATCACATGTGCCTAAGAGATTTGCACAGTACTGTAAATACTGTTTAGTTTCAGTCAGAGTGATGGAGAGTAAGTACAGGGACATCCCCTGGAGCAACTTGGGTTATAGTCCTCAAATACACAATGATATTTTGACCCACCTGGGAATTGAAACGGTAACCTTATTATTGTTCTAACTTCCTAACCACTGAGCCATCTGACACACCATGTTTATACAGCATAATGAAGAAGTCTCTCTGAAGAGAAGGCATGCAGATCCAGGGATCTGTTTAGAGTATTCCATACATGGCCATGACGAGATCTTCATTTAGACATGGAGAGAGTGAGGGAGAGACAGAAAGCAGATGGATACGTGTGTGTGTGTGTGTGTGTGCGTGCGTGCATGCGTGTGCGTGTGCGTGTGCGTGTGTGTGTGTGTGTGTGTGTGTGTGTGTGTGTGAGTGTGTATGTGGACTAACTGCTCAGATGGCCTTAGCCTGTCAGACTACAGAAGGAGAAACCCATAAGAGTGCAGGTCAGGTGAAGCCTGCTGGAGTTGTAGCTGTTTAGTCTACACAGCCTAACCCACAGAAGTCTACAGATGTCATAGTGACAGTACGCTTTTGGCTCATAGGAGTTTTAGTTAGTGAAATGTGTTCCCCAGGCAGATTTGCCTTTGGAGGCAGAAAATATTTGATAGGTTGTTTCAAAACAGAGGGCGGACCTCAGATTACATTTACTTTTGGTTGATAATTACGATTTATACATAGCACATGATTACATTTTAACACTCCAGAGTGGTTAAGGTTAGGGTTAAGGTTAGGTGTAAGGTTTATTTTGATTAAAGACTAAGAAAACTATTTGTGCACATTTTGGATGTCGTGTGAGGGCCGCTCTGAGTTTTGAATCAACCAATCAAATGATTTCTGCCTCCAAGGCAGATCAGCCTGGAGAACACTTCTCAATAACTAAAACTCCTATGAGCACAGTTTTGACACCCCTTTACTTGTGCTGTTATGTCATGACTCACGGCTTGTAGAGATGGACGATAAACACCTGGGTTGTTAACATATTTTGTATCCAGGGACGTCTGAGTGAAAGTGAAAAAACAATGTGTTGTGTTTAGTCTCAGAGGTTATACAACCTAGATTACTAATATCAAACCAAAGTACCTAATAATGGGAATATTTGAATTACACTTTCAAGATGTTCAAAGTACATTATTTTTGTAACACACCACCTGCATGCCTGTCTTTTAACTTACTGCTTAAACTAGTTTCCTAATTATATTTTTGTGCAAGATTCTGCTTTTAACCCAATTATCAAGAGAACATGTAGATACAATTGTACTTTTTTACCATTCTAACTGCTTTTATCACAATGACTGAAATGCTACTGGTACACTATTAACTCAGGCATTTTGTCTAATGTAAACTTTTAATTTTTGTTTTGCATCAAATGTATTTGAGGTACCTAATGTTGCCGCTAAAAACACTAATGATATAAATTCAATTCTGTCTTGTTTGAGCATCCCCGAGGGTGTGAAGCTTCGGTTTATATCAACTAGGTAAGACGCGTGTGAAATCAAATAGCATGGTGGAAAAGCACATGCAGACATAAAACAGGGATTTAGATATTTTGTTCCAAAATGCAGGAATGTTCCAGAATGCAGGAATGCAGCCTGTAGCAGCATGTTTGTGTCCAGAGAGATAGATGGTGTCATAGATTTCTGGGATCTGCTTGAAGTGCTGCAAAGGATTTTAGGCACCCTGGAATGTGATGACATCAGTGTTAGAATTTTTAGATGACTAGCTCACAAATCCCAATAGTGTTAGATTTCAACATTATACTAGTTGCCTAAACATTAGTAACAGATTTGATAGTGGTTATATTTCTATATTTAACACTGAGATATCATTTGCTGCAACGACCTGTTTAGGTCACATAAAATACATTTACAGTAAACAAGCAAAGCATTTAAAACCAATTCAAAAGCAAGAAGAAAGCAACACAATCACATAAAACAAACACAGACAGTAATAATATTTTCTTTAAGTAAACGTCTAAAACGCCCTAACAACACCAGTTCCTCCAAATTAAAGGTGCATAATGCCTACACTCTACTTAATGAACCCTGCCCGGGCGCTTGCCAAAGTGACGTCAAAATTACGTAGATTTTGCTGCCGCGCGGAGATTTTCAAGCGCGCGAGCCAAGGGCGCGCACCACTCTTTTTTTTTCAGTGGCACGCGACAAAACGGAAACAGGAAGCATGGATGAGTTTGAGTGCACAGTAAACGATTCATAATAACACAGTTAATGGTTCATAATAAAACTGTAAATGGTTCATAACAACACAGTTAACATAATCTTAGCCACTGTTGACATTAACTTCAATGCTGCTCCCCGTTTTGCCATCGTTTACCTTTTTCTTCTTCTTCTAGTCTGTGAAAATATCAAAGTCAGTAGCCTCTCCTCAGTTGCGACACCTCTGTTCAGGAGAAGACTGTTAGAAGACTAGTGTCGCGAGCGCCGTACATGAGAGGGCAAAGTATGCAGTCCTGGGGAAGTTAAGTCTCAGCATGATGGCGGTAATGATGCTTACCCTTTCCTCCTGCCATTTGTTCCACAACTTCACAAAAAATCATATTTTAGGAGCGTATTTGTTGAGATGCAGCCAAAACATCGTGTTAAACGGATAAAACATGATAAAACACCAATGACAAAACCAAAAAAATAAACACTGAAAAAGCCCTAATATCTCCTTTCATGGTAACAATATAATCACAACAGATTTTAGGTTTTTCTTTATTAGTTCGTAGCATAATATATATGTATACATTATACCAATATGGCTGATTGGTATGTGTGTGTAGAGATATATATTCATTTATTTATTTATTCATATTAATTTATTGATTTATATATAGTGATTTATATATATATATTTCTTTATTTATATATATATATATATGTTTACTATTTTATAAAATTTTATTGTATTTCTAACTTTTATGCTGTTTTATTTTCCTGGCTACAGTTTTTATATTGTTGTATCATAAGGCAAAACTGTAAAAGAGATTGGTCTCAGCTTGTTTTCCCTTTGTGAATTAAAGTTCATTTGTGAATTAAAGTTCATAAAAAATATACATATATAAACTGTAATGATTAAAAATATTTGGTAGGAGCCTGACCATGACATACCAGTTTCAAGTTTGTCAGATGTACAGAAGACAGCATGTGTTATTACATGTCGAGTGAAACTCTTGTGTTCCGGTTCCAACTCTATCAATGCAGCAAAACTAACAAGAACAAAAACGTTCAAAAAAGAAAATAGACACCATCTCTATCAATAAAAATATGATATATGAAGGGGACTGCTGGTGAAACATAATATACGGTATACAGTATGTAAACTCTGTACATGATAATGCCTGGTAAACAGAACAGATTTTTTTCCATCCAAGAATATTTTCATGACAGGGTGAATGTTACGCTGGGAACAGGAAATCAACAATGTTAAAACATTTTGTTTATTGTTTTTGCATTCTCCCAACCCTAGTTATAAACTTGATGTATATGTTCAATTAAAGTTACTGGATGAATTCCTGAAAGGAAATCCATCAGTGCTACTCTGGTAGCTGGCTGGCATCTTTCTTCAATATCTCACACCTATTCAACACAGATTGCTTCCTCAGAGAAGCTAATACACAGGAGGGGGGTCAAAGTCATCACCCCCTCAAAGGAACACACACAGACACCACTTGAGTGTGAAGCACAGCAAACCAACTCCATAACACCACACAGTTTTCCTGTGTTTTTATGAAAAATAAAAAAAATAAAAACATATATGAAATATACAACATGGTTTCACTCTACAGGTACAACCAAGCCAGCTGGCCTAAAATATCTGTGAAGATCGCTGAGATAAACATCTCACCCTCTGAGGTGTTACATTTGAATTAATGTTAATGTGGGGCAGCCTGTTCTTTTGTTTTAATTGTGTTAGCACCAAGTTGGCAACAAAGAGTCTATGAATAATTTAATCAATGTAAATGTGTCAACACCAGTTGTGCTTGTTTTCATTGTTTTAGCCAGAAGGGATTCCAATTGACACCACAGGAGGTTGGGGCCGATACCGGAATGGGGAGGATAAAACCTTTTGTATGTGTTAGCTCTGGGATTCAACCATAACCGATACACCAGGTATACATTTTAGTTGCCATAGCCGTGTTGTAAAGATAACTTTTACTTATACTGTATAGAAAACGTTTACAGATAGAAGGAGGATATTAGATTGACATATATTCTTGGTATGTTATTTGTATTCACTGTGTGGTTAAAGTGTTATAATTGCATATTTATTATTGGAATTAAAGTGTATTACTTTAAACTAAGCTCTGTTTGCGACATTCCAAGTTTATTCCCCAGTATATCTCGGGTGGAGGTATCAGGGTAACATTGTTAGCCTTTTATCTGCCAGACCTTAGGGTCTGTTCTTAACACAAACGCACACACACAACGAACATCTGGGTGTCCTAACTTGGTTTCCATGGTTCGAGACTGCTCCCTAGCTGATCTCTGAGGCCCGCTGTACAGGAGTACCATTTGCAACTTACTGAATCCTCAATCTGGAACTTGGAGCTGAAACACGTGAAATATAACATCTACGGACAGGAACAATGAACAACAAAACAAGCCCAACTCCATACACTGCATTCCAAATTAATTATGCAAATTATATTTTACACTGATTTTCCTAAATAGTCGATGCAAATGACAGTCAGTATAATTTTCAAGTCATCAACCGTTAGGAAATAAGTTGAACTTCATTTAACAAAACACCCAATGAAAACAGTATTTATTTCAACAAAAAACACCCAAAATGCACTGTTCCAAATTATTATGCACAACAGAGTTTCAAAACATTTTATAGGTTGTAAAAAACAGAAAATGGTAATTTGTTGAATTTGCAGCATTAGGAGTTCATATTTACTTAATTCAAAAGCTATTTTAATAAATCACATCTTAACAAGGGAAGTTACATGTTAACATAGGACCCCTTCTTTGATATCACCTTCATAATTGCTGCATCCATTAAACTTGTGAGTTTATGGAGAGTTTCTGCTTGAATTTCTTTGCAGGATTTCAGAATAGCCTCCCAGAGCTAATGTTTTGATGCAAACTGCCTCCCACCCTCATAGATCTTTTACTTGAGGATGCTACAAAGTTTATCAATAGGGTTGAGGTCAGGGGAGGATGGGGGCCACAACAAGAGTTTATCTCCTTTTATGCCCATAGCAGCCAATGACACAGAGGTATTCTTTGCAGCATGAGATGGTGCATTGTCAAGCATGAAGACGATTTTGCTACGGAAGGCACAGTTCTTCTTTTTCTACCATGGAAGAAAGTGGTCAGTCAGAAACTCTTTGTACTTTGCTGAGATTGTTTTCACACCGTCAGTGACCCTAAAGGGGCCTATCAGCTCTCCCCATGATTGAGGTCCAAAACATGACTCTGCCACCTCCTTGCTGACGTCGCAGCCTTATGGCCATCCACCAACCATACACTACTCCATCCATCTGGACCATCCAGGGTTGCACGGAACTCATTTGTAAAGAAAACTGTTTTAAAATTAGTTTTAATGTATTTCTGGGCCCACTGCAACCATTTCTGCTTGTGAGCATTGGTTAGGGGTGGCCGAATAGTAGGTTTATGCACAACTGCAAGCCTCTGGAGGATCCTACACCTTGAGGTTCGTGGGACTCCAAAGGCACCAGCAGGTTACAATACCTGTTTGCTGCTTTGCAGGTGCGATTTCTGCAGGGAAGGCTTCCCGTAAAATGTCAAAAAATTAATGGTCAAATATGTACTATTGTGTAAACATTTTATTGACAACATATGCATTAGAACACGTTCATCTCGAAGATGAGTTAGTTCAGAATCAGCTACATATAGCAGGTCGACTGAATCGATTTCCATCTCATACATTCTGTGAGCGTCACAGTGCATTTCCCTGTTGAAGCCTGGCGTCCATGGACTTCAATGTTGCTAATTTAAACAGTTTTGTTCAGTGCTTCGAAACTAGATGGTCATTGGATAAATACTGCCATAAAATGTCCCACCCATGGACGCTCAGTGTCACTCGGGGTGAATAGAGTGGGCTTCTGCGTGATGTTTGGAGGGTCTGTCAAAAGACTGCGGGCCCTATCTTGCACCCGGTGCAACGCAGTGCAAAGCTCGAATGCAAGTGTCTTTTCTAGTTTAGGACCAACGCAGTTGTCAATTTTCAAAGTGCTATATTGAGGCATCGGAAAGTGATCGCGCCCTTGACCAACAAAAACCTGGTCTAACCTCTTGACGCCTGAATTTATTTACAATTATGTGTGTCTGTGTTTTTCTGACTGCAAGCTGATGTTAAATCAAGTTGAGAATGTTAATTTGTCTATAGCATATAGAATAGATATAGATTTAGGTATGATGCAAATTAGCGACAACAGGCATTTATGGTAAAATTACAAAATGGTAAAATTAATAAAACACATTTTCCCATCTCAGATATGTAGATTCGATTCATGTCACGAAGTTGTTAGAACTTTGTGACACTCCGACCGGTCCTACGAGAAACCAGTGTGTGCAAAAAGGTTCCCAGGTATGTATCGAATGTAAACAAACCGGCATTGGGGGAATACACACGCTATCTTGCCTGCAGTCGAAATGGAAGGGGTTTGATACAAATTAGTGACAATCGGCGTTAAGGGGCTAAAGTCAATAGCGCAGCATGTCATTGATATTTTAACAGCAAATTAGTCAAATGCACCTAGGCGTATGCACAGCGTGCGCACACTATGCTGGTTACACACAAACACAGGGAACGCAGCAGCACACAAACATGTAAATGATAAAAATATAAATATTACGGTGCAAATCGGATGTCATGGTTTATTGCATGTTTCGCCCAAAAACACCTATGAATTAATGAAGACACTGGTCTAACCCTTTTAGACCCTTTTTTCTATCGTCAAACTAGCAAAAATGGATTTGGCCTCCCTAACCACACAACAACACTGTAACAGAAGTTTCTAAAAAACTTCACCGTGACCAATGGTTTTCAAAAAACTTGGTTTCAGTGACCTGATAGTGTTTTTGTGTGGACGAACGCCCAAACCACATAGAAAAAACTTGTTTGTGTGGACAGAGTTTCTGACTTGGGGTCTGAGGATGTGAAGTAGCAGCCGCTCCATCGTCTTTATCATGTGTGATGTTAGAGCAACTGGCCTGAAGTCATTTAGCTGACTGGGATGTGGCTTCTTAGGAACTGATATGAGACATGATATCTTCTGCAGTGCTGGTACCTTCCCCAGACATCAGTTTGAAGACATGCTGCAGAGGTTCCGGCAGTTCCACAGCACTTTGAGCAGTCTGGGACACACTTGGTCAGGGACGGCTGCTTTCCTTGGGCAAAGTCTACTCAGTTCTCCTCTGACCTGACACCCCGTGATGTTGGGATGAAGCTGGGTCCCTGTACTGAGTATTGGGGGGAGGGGGTGCATCTGTGAATGGTGGCTGTAGGCTGATGTGCATGGAACCACACTGTCTGTGATAACAGCAGGGGGAGGGGTACATCAGCAGTTGATTTTGGAGGTGAGCATGGGGGTGGGGGGCATGCGGTAAACAGATTAGAGTAGGTGGGGGGTGCAGTGTCGGGGTTGGGCAGGCCATTGCAGCAGGAGCAGCGCAATCAAACCTGTTGTAGAACTGGTTGAGCTGGTTTGCCCTCACCACATCCCCCTCCACTGTGCTGCTCTTCTTCTAGCAGGCTGTGATAGTGTTCATGCCCTCCCAGACCTCCTTCATGCTGTGATAGTGTTCATGCCCTCCCAGACCTCCTTCATGCTGTGATAGTGTTCATGCCCTCCCAGACCTCCTTCATGCTGTGATAGTGTTCATGTCCTCCCAGACCTCCTTCATGCTGTGATAGTGTTCATGCCCTCCCAGACCTCCTTCATGCTGTGATAGTGTTCATGCCAATGTTCATGCTCAATATCATCCCCATAAGACTCCTGCAGTACATTCCAGTCTGTAGACTCAAAGCAGTCCCTCAGGGCCTCCTCTGCCTCTGGGGATAATTTCCTGAAGGAGCATGTGGTGGTTGGTTGTTTTTCAGACAAGTGGAATGTAATGTGATTGTAGGAAGACCAGGTTGTGATCTGATCTTTCCAGCGTTGGTAGTGGAATGGCAGTTTACAAACTGATAAAAGGCAGACAGGTTAGAGTCCGGTTTAACATGATTGAAATCCCCTGAAATTGCAATGAAAGCTTTGGGGTGCTGAGCCAGAAGCCTTGCTATAGCTGAAAGGATGACGTTACATGCGGTTTCAGCCAAAGCTCATGGAAGGATGTAAACACAAACAACAAGGGTGTGTGAGAACTCCCTAGGCATGTAATATGGACGGAGTCTCAGGCCTAAATGTTCAATGTCAGGGCAGCAGATAGTTTCCTTCACTGTCATATGTCCTGGGTTGCACCATTTGATGTTGACAAAGAGTGCTAGCCTTTTGCTGCTTTGTCTGTCCGCCCTTACAACTGAAAAGCCAGGTAGCTCCACTTTACCGTTTGGGATGTTGCTTGTGAGCCAGGGCTCCGTGAAGCTTAATATGCTGCACTCCCTGAATACCTTCACGTTCTTCACCAGGGCAGCCAGCTCGTCAGTCTTGTTGGCCACATTCCCCATCACACACAAAGGAATGGATGGCTTGAAACTCCATCGTTTCTCCATGAGCCTTGAACTTAGTTAGCTTCAGCTCTGCTTCCCCGGTACTATCGCCTTAGTTCCTCCGAGTTCGGGTGAAGTGTGTCGGCATGTCCCATTGTCCTCAGCTCTACAGTTCTTCCCTTGAGTAAATTAGGTTCCAACTGCTGTGTTGCGAACTCGTAATATATATATGTAATGAGTATAAAAGAAAAAAAATATAAATGTTTGCAAGGGAAATAAAGTTATAATATGTTATAAAAGCCAAAATAAAAACACATAACAGACAGAACTACTGAAAAAGGCTGCCACTCTCGTCGGCGATTCCGCACACAAATGCGCATAATAAATCCAAATCAAATGAAACATGATGAAATAATACAATAATAGTCTGCATAGCTTAACTACGTAATTACAATTAAAGCCTTTCATGTTTCGATCATAATATAGTGATGTTGTAGGTCAACTAAATAATAAAAATAATAAAAATTCTCAAAGGGTCTTTATCACAGTTTCAATTTGTTTTGTATGTGTTTGGTGTGCCTTCGTTTTTCTAGTTTCAGCAAATGTACTTTTAAAGTTCTGTGAATGGGCCTGCCCTACCCTCATTCACACGGATAATGTTGCCTAATCACTCAATTCCTCTGGCTTCAAGCCTCAACATCAATTTCCAAATAAGACCATCTACAAAATAATGATTTTAACGTTCACTCACCACAATAATATTGTCGCAGACATAGACATGCTAGCTAGCCACATGTTTGAAGAAATCTCGTTTTGTAATAAAGTGTTGTTGTTTTTTCATTCTGTTTCAGCATATGAGCAGGTTAGTTGCATGTGGATGAGGCTGCTGCGTTTTAGCAAACGTTTGTACATTTTCACATAGAATTTAGATTTTTAACATTGCACATTCTATTTACATTTTGTTTATTAGGTTTTAACTTAGCTTTTCTCCCAGATGCTGCAAACTTCCAAGGGAAATTACCTGTTACTGATGCGAACAACGGCCTATGTCATGGCGTAGATTCTGGTCTGACACTTGCCTCTCTGAGCTTCGCCTGGTCAAACTAGCAGAACAGGAATCCCATCTCCCGTCCCACCTGAAGGCCTTCCGAGCGGAGTTAATTGTGAATATTATGGCTGCTCTCGCGGTATAAATGAAAATGGCCATTTGAGCAGCTCAGCCCCCCCTCGGGCCTTGGATGGGGTATGGGCAGCTACACACTCGCAGTCAATGGCTGTTTTCTCGCCATCAACAGACTCCCCCTTTTGAAGATTTTAAGCAGGATTTATTCAATAAAATCCTTATTCGGATTGTCGATCTGGAGCAGACAGTCACCAGTTTGGAAAAAGCAAGCCGTCAGCTAGCAGAGAATACTGATGACCTCGAGTGCCATTCCAGACGCTGTAATCTCCATGTGGTTGGACTTCCAGAGGGTGCTGAAGGAAATTATCCAGTTGGTTTTCTGTCTGGGTTCTTCACAGACGTCCTTTCCACTATTTTTCAGTTACCTCAAAAACTAGAAGGAGTCAATAGAATCTGCATGCATCCAGTGGGCGGGGGTGTCAGCTCCAAACCATGTGTCTTGACAACGCAGTTCCACTCCTGCTGTGATAAGGAAGCTGCGTTGCATCAGAAGGGCAGAGAGGAAATTGTTTACCGAGGCAGAAAGGTGTTTTCATTCCTGCACTTTAGTTCAGGTGTTGCTATGAAGTGGGCAAAATTCCTCCTAGTAAAACGACCGCTTCATGATAAAGGAGTGAAGTTCTCCCTGCATTTCCCTGCACGCGGTCATGTTGAAAATTCAGGAGATAAGAAACAGGTTGACTCCCAAGAGGACGCACATAGATTGTATTAACAGCACTTTGCCAACACATGAGGCTGAAATTTGATCTGCTTCATTTGTTGTTCTGATGGCAGCAGAAGTGTCATGCACCTTTCTTTTTAAGGGGGCACAGTGTGCACAACAAACGGAAACAGGTGCCCACAAATATTGATATTAAAAGGAATATCCACTTGGCTCAAAAATCTGAGGGCGCACGTGCCCCCTCATTTGCAATGGGCATGATGCCTCTGGATGGCAGCATGATGGTTGACATAGCATGAAACTTTACGAGTCCTCTTGAATTGTTATTGCCCAAATCATTTTTCAAGTCAATTAATCAAGGTGTCACTTCATTTAGTTGGAGAGGAAAGGTACCCAGATTCTGTAGGTCTTTACTCAAGAGATGCAAATTCAGTGGAGGGCTTGCACAATTTTTTATACTACTATTGGGCGGCCAACTTTCAAAAGCTCCCATTCTGTTTGCATCCTCCAAGTACTCATTGTTGCCACTTGGAGTCACTAGCATGCACGTCTATATCTGTGGAGGCTTTACTTTGTTCTGCTCTCCCTTGTCCCCTTCTCGCTACACTGGTTAACCTGTACTACAGTCTACACTAAAGATTTGGTACTAGTTCCGGCATCATTTAAAATTCTCCTCTGCATCTGTTATGGGACAAAAAACACATTTTCACCCCCCTCCCCTATTGACAATGCCTTCTCTCTGGGCAAGGAATGGTATTAAGACCTTGATGACCTTTATGATAATGGTATTTTCTCTAGTTTCCCTGATTTTGCCTCTAAGCACTCTCTGCATCCATCAATTTTTTTCTGCTACTGTACCACCAGAAGAGACATTTGGTTTCTTCTTAATTCTCTGGTTTTCCCGATTTACATCCAAACCAGGCCTGGGACGCTCTATTGACTCTGATGCCCAAACAGAAAGCAGTAATCTCTCAGGTCTATTCATGCATTATGGGTTTCAACAAACACACTACCAACAAAACTAAATCTGCCTGGGAGCAGAGTGGTGGGGTGAGGCTATAGACAGTGTTAGCTCAACCACAGTCATAGGACTTTTAGTTATTGATTAAAGTGTTCTCCAGGCAGATCTGCCTTGGAGGCAGAAATTATTTGATTGGTTCATTTAAAACAGAATTACAGTATATACTGTATATACGTATAAATATATATAAAGCACAGGATTACATTTTAACAGTCCAGTGAAGTTAAAGTTTGGGTTAAGGTTAGGTGTATGGTTAGATATGATTAAATACTGAGAGAACTATGCTCATATGCACATTATGAGGTCATGTGAGGTCCGCCCCAAGTTTTAAATCAACCAATCAAATTAGCCACAGACTGTGTCTGTCTAGGACTCATACAGTTTAAGGTGGTTCACAGAGTTCACATTTTTTGTACATCGAATAAACCTAATTTCACTACTGAAATATTACTGTGTCCTTCAGTTATTTGATAGATCAAAATGAAATTGCTGATCCAAACACCCAATTATTTATAAATTAAAAACATGGAAATTGTCAGGGGTGCCTAAACTTTTGCCTGCGACTGTATGTGGTTGTCAGGCAGGTTGGGTGTTTGTGTGGGGGGGTTATGTTTGGTGGGAGGGATGTATGGTGATATAGATATACTGGCCCTCATTTATCAAACGTGCGTAGAAACTAGTGTAGATCTGAGCGCAGAAATCATCTTACGACGAGACTCACGTGTGATTTACAAAACATTCGTATCACTCCAATTCCAGCGTACGAATGAACGGGTGTTGATAAATCAGACGGTTGAAAACAATCGTAATTTAAATAACACGCCCACATTTATACACGGTTTAGAGGCCTCGCCCTTAGAATTTACGACATGGATAAGCGAAATCCGGCAAAGAAAAGGATTTTCTCTGAGAAAAAATAAAGACGCTCGGGTCTCAGGTGCAGGCCAACCGCTTATTTGTTTTATTTGGAAGCTTAAAATCAGGCGTCGATTGTTAAAGGAAAATGCGGTGTTGACTGAGGTTACTGCTATAGTCATCGAAAGCGATTAATGAGAACCTGAAGTGTATTTCAAATAAACGAATTATTTTCACTAAATATTACACGTTGTATTTTTTTAAGTAGCTTTCTTACGAAATATAAAACTTGCTATATTAGAAGCTCAGAATAAGATCCTGTCTCCTTCGTAGAGCCCACAATGGTGGGTGTTGTGGCCAGTGATCTTCATTGAATGGTACCTTTCTCCAGCGCAATATCGCGGAGAACCCCGCATGCCATAATTATGTTGCAGGCCTGCTCTGGTGTGTATAGCAGTCCCCCCACCCCACCCCGCTTACCCAAGACAGAGCCACCTGCACAAACCTATACATCACTCCACTGTGGTTCTTGTGCGTGTGTGCGCACTGTTGAACCTGCGCTCCTGCTTGTTTCAGGATTTGCATGCGGTGTATGTACTCAGTCAGGGCATAACATTTTTCACCAAGAGGAATAACATCCAACCATTTCACCAAAGAAATGTAGAACTATTATAATAATTGTACGAGGGCGTGACTCACTGAGGAGATGACTCCAGCCATGCAGTGCGCCCTCCTTGTTCCAATGCTGCAGTTTAGAAAAATAGAGACGCGCGTCCCACCCGGCCACCGGGCTATAACAAACATCCTGGCATCACATTTGATCTGAACGTTGATTGAATTAAAGTTTTTGCGATTGATAAACGCGTAATCATTCATGGATGGTGGCTACAGATGCATTACAATCACCCAATTTGCCCCAATTGGAAACCCAGCAATCTCATAAAATTGTATTTTAATCATAGTTTGAATATACCAGAAAGGGACTTCATACCTGCTAAAACTGCTGGCATCCTTGGACAATTGTTGTCTGTGATATACCAGACCTGTCCCTGATCTCCCGCTGAAAGGTCCCAATGTAGAGAGCGCGAATTAGGGTCCTCCAGATCTGCCATCGCTTCGACTACAGGACTACCAAAGCGCTTGTTTAAATAATATATATATATTACTTGATTAAATTTGTTGTTTGCCTAATTTCTGCCCTCATGTTCTAGGCCACCCCGAAGTGAAAGGGAAAAAATAAAACCACTTAATAGCAATTTGCTGTATATAATTAATTCGTAATTCTGAAATGTAATTTGCAATATGGGGTAGTTGCTACGCAGACACATTCATCAATGATCGCTGGTTCAACAATTCACTGAACAAGGTGGTTATACCATGAACACCGCTAGTCACACTATAGAATTTGTGTAGCTACACGAAGTCAGACCAGACGTGAGATTTTATCGCAGCCTACGATCACGTTCAAATTGATAAATCCCTTGCTTTGCGTAGGAATAGCCGTACGCCCGTCGTACGCCTGTTTTAGGTCGTACGCACGTTTCATAAATGAGGGCCACTGTGTATTCTGTTTCTGTAACCTATTTGTTTGCATTACTCTCAGGCTTAATAAAAAAGTAGAAGATGTAGAAGAAGAAGAAATAAGAAAGTGAGTCTGTGTGTATGTTTCACTAATTCAAACTTTTAAAATACAATGTAATTTTTTGCACACTAATATAATATAATATTGTGACTTTTTTAAATGACAGAATTGCATGTAAAAAAACTAAAAACAAAGCAAGTGTATATTTATGTGTCTTAGTATATGCTCTTCTTAAATGTGACTTACTCTAATGAATGCATTCATTACATTTCTTAATGAATGGTTTTATATTGTTAGCACCACACAATACCACATAAACTACAGTAGAACTTGAATACCAACAACAGAAAGTGTGTAGGAAATTCAAACATTTAGAAACACACTTAGATTGTACATTGTATATTTAACATCTTATATCCTAAATTCTCAATGTCTTTAATTTAAAAAGAAAAATATTAAATTGTAACTTGTCTTCCTTTACTCTTGCAGTTGTTTAATAAATACATAACAGTTCACTGGCAGAACAAATATTAGAAACACAAAGGGGACATAGGTTTCCCAACTGTGGTGTTTCATTGGAAGACCTACTTACAGTTATGACTTCCAGTGAAACAGTAGTTGTTGAGCCTAAAACAAGATGTCACACAAAGGCTGTGTGAGTTACTGTGTGAGTAAGGGAGGGAGGGGTGAGGGGGTTGAGTTCACTGGAACTGGACATGTGGGAGATATGGGTTGATAGTGTGAAGGCAGTGCACGATAAAGCAGAATACTATACATCCAGAGCAAACAATCCTTTTTAGAGCGCTGATGAACAAGCAAATGTGCGCTGTTGTTTCCTTGGTCATTTATCTGTGACGCTGCTTACATTTATGTGAACATCATTTACAGCAGATGTTGTGTCTCATACAGTACATTAAGAAATTCCATTTATGGACACTAATTGAACACTGATAAACAATGTGACCTTAATACAATGGGCTGTGTATCTTCAGATCCCCCACCCGGTACACCCAGAAGAGGACTAGCCACCCCCTTGAGTCTGTCCTCTCTAGGTTTCTTCCTAGGTCCCACCTGCTAGGGAGTTTTTCTTATCCACTGTGTATCACTTGTTGTTGCTTGCCCTTTGGGGGTTTTAGGCCAGGTGCCTGTCAAAGCACTTTGTGACAACTGCTTATAAAAGGCTTTATAAAATAAGTTTGATTGATTGATTGAATTTGAAGAAAGAAAATAACAATATTTGCTTTCATTCATTTCTTTGATATTCCGTTTTTCACTGACAGGTTTGGGATATCACAACTAATATGTATTACTTGTTTATCACACTATTTTGCAGAACATTCCCTTTAATCACCACATGGACTGCTAGTTTTGTAGTGTACTTTGTGTTCTGTCAAGACTCATATTTATTTGGTGCCACACCCACACATTGCCTACACATCCAGTGTTGCTCTACATTGGTTCCCACCCATCCCATAAGTTACTTACATGTCCCATCCCCATTCTATGAATAATGAAACTTATTCAACTGTTATTCCCATCAAATTTCCATGTTCCAAAGTGTTTTGTTTACTTGTTCTACAAGGCACGTGTACTAAGCCCCAATGCGCATCTGACTTCCAAATGTGATCATTTTTCCCAATTAAAGATTAATCAAACTAATTTCAAAACACTGTGATCTTATGCTCAACACTGGAAAACATCACCTTATTTTATGTGCTGAATATTTCAGTGTAGTTATTGTGTTATTTTCAACTCTGAAAATTCACAACTCTGAGGTTGTATGGTCTTTGGTTAATTTTCTCATTTCTGTTTACTTTTCCATCTGAGGGAAATTCTTGTAACCAACCTCTGTCATGCCTCATGTTTGTATCTCTTGAATATAGATTGTGGTTATGGGATGTCTATGGGGTGCCGATTGTAAAGTGGCACACACTAAAATTAACAGCAACATTTTGCCACATTTAGCTCCAAACAATGTTTAAAAGTCACTTTTTTACCACATTTACTGCAATATTTGTGAACTTTGTCTAATTTACTATTTTTGTAAAAAATATATTAAATCAAAATTTAAATGTTAAATATAAATATTAAATCTAAATC
>JACXGM010002308.1:0-23966 GCA_016801145.1 Umbra pygmaea
AATGCGGCGTGGCATGGAGGCAATCAGCCTGTGGCACTGCTGAGGTGGGATGGAGGCCCAGGATGCTTCGATAGCGGCCTTAAGCTCATCCAGAGTGTTGGGTCTTGCGTCTCTCAACTTCCTCTTCACAATATCCCACAGATTCTCTATGGGGTTCAGGTCAGGAGAGTTGGCAGGCCAATTGAGCACAGTAATACCAAGGTCAGTAAACCATTTACCAGTGGTTTTGGCACTGTGAGCAGGTGCCAGGTCGTGCCGAAAAATGAAATCTTCATCTCCATTAAGCTTTTCAGCAGATGGAAGCATGAAATGCTCCAAAATCTCCTGATAGCTAGCTGCATTGACCCTGCCCTTGATAAAACACAGTGGACCAACACCAGCAGCTGACATGACACCCCAGACCATTACTGACTGTAGGTACTTGACACTGGACTTTAGGCATTTTAGCATTTCCTTCTCCCCAGTCTTCCTCCAGACTCTGGCACCTTGATTTCTGAATGACATGCAAAATTTGTTGTTGTTTTGTTGTGCTGCTTCTCTGTAGCCCAGGTCAGGCGCTTCTGCCGCTGTTTCTGGTTCAAAAGTGGCTTGACCTGGGGACTGCGGCACCTGTAGCCCATTTCATGCACACGCCTGTGCACGGTGGCTCTGGATGTTTGTACTCCAGACTCAGTCCACTGCTTCCGCAGGTCATCCAAGGTCTGGAATCGGTCCTTCTCCACAATCTTCCTCAGGGTCCGGTCACCTCTTGTCGTTGTGCAGCGTTTTTTGCCACACTTTTTACTTCCCACAGACTTCCCACTGAGGTGCCTTGATACAGCACTCTGGGAACAGCCTTTTTGTTCAGAAATTTCTTTCTGTGTCTTACCCTCTTGCTTGAGGGTGTCAATGATGGCCTTCTGGACAGCAGTCAGGTCGGCAGTCTTACCCATGATTGCGATTTTGAGTAATAAAACAGGCTGGGAGTTTTTAAAAGCCTCAGGAATCTTTTGCAGGTGTTTCGAGTTAATTAGTTGATTCAGATGTTTAGGTTAATAGCTTGTTTAGAGACCCTTTTCATGATATGCTAATTCTTTGAGATATGTCAGAATATACAGACGTGTATACAATACGTGTTGTTTGTATATATGTGAAAAGTTATGTATATTGTCTGTCAATGTATATATGAGAATATTTAAATAAATAATATAGAAATACTACAATGCTTTTTCTTGCCTTATGTCAGTTAATAATTAGTCTATAGTCTACAAATTCAAACAAGAATAAATACTTATGTGTGGATATTGATGTTATATACAGTATATTTGATAAGTAGGGGTTGACATAATAATATGACATCCTTTTAAATGTATGTCACATTTTAATATTTAATTAACATGTATGGGCATATATTTGTTTAATATATGACAAGGCCATATATTAGATTTCTGTATGGGATGATACACATTTAAAATGTTTTAGTAGGCTGCTAATATATATATATATATATATATATATATATATATATATATATATATATATATATATATATACTAACTATTTACACTGACTGCAGTACATACTTTGTTTGAAAATAAATCTATATAAAACCAGTGTATTCTGTAGAAACTCATATTATTATATGTTATAATAATGTTGTGATTTCTTTAACCTACAGTTATATGACAGGTCATTAGGCTACAGTTCTTACCAGGAACTGGGGCTTAGCTAGGTTAAAGTTCTCCAGTAGCTTGGACACAGTCTGAAGATCACTTCCAAGATCTACTTTTGAGGTCGGAACAAGAACCTCCTCAACACTCTTCAGATCATGAATAGTCTGTAAAAAACATGCAAGAAAATATAACAAAACACAAACAATAAGGTCAACATTGCTTATGTTGGTGGGTAACATAGAGAAATGATTGGTTGAGATTATTTGTTTAAACCTTTTTCAGCTGTTCTTTGTATTTTTTCCACTGTTTCTTAACAGACTTCATCTGACTGACATGAAGCTGCCAAGAGGTCCAAAGGTCTGTTAAATCCATCTTCTTCTTTTTCAGCTCATCCATGATGTTTTCTACCACAACGATGGCTGCCCTGACATTCAGATTTATGTTCTCACTCACCTGCAGATTAAAACAAAGAATCTATTGCTATCAGGGTCTTTTTTTCAAGGGTCTCTGCTTTGTCTGTATCCTAATAATTATTTTTACAAAACATATTTTGGTCTCTTCATCTGAAATAATGCTTAGCAACATTGAAAATGCTCTACATTTAAGGAATACAATGAGCGACAAAAAAGCCACCTTTTCTTACTTATATTTTGGACAGTGCAGAAATGTCTGCTTCTGACAAACAAGAATGTGTGAGGAAGGAGGCGGGGTGAAAGGGAGATTTGTTTGAATTTTATGTTGATTTTTTATTTTTATATTTTTTATTTCTTCAATCACATGTTGTTTAGTCTTTCTCTGTATACTCATATACTGAGTAGCTACAGATCCACATTTTTTGGGAGGTTCTTCAAACTTCTGACCATGTGTGGATCAAGTTCAACAGGCAAAATACACAGATTAAATTTATTCACTGTATAACTTTCTAAAAAATACCGTAGATTACTTCAATACACCACCTCGCTCCAAATGCAAGAATGTCCAAATGCATATCCATATTTAATATAGCCCCCATGTTAATATATACAATATATTCCAGACATTTCAAGGGCCCTCTCTCCCCTTGAGCCATGGTAAACAGTAATGGTTTTACCCTCAGTCTGACGCCCCTGCATATGATATCAAATGCTCACTGAATGAAGTCATTTTATTGGTAAAATCTGAAGAATTTACATTCATGCAGTAGATAAATTCGGTCCTCTTTGTTTGTTACTGTAAAGTTATACCATAATAGTACATTTGAGTCCGTCAGGCCTGTACAATACTGTATTCAAGTATTGTTTTGTATTCTGTAGCAGAGTAGAGAAGAGAAAAATAATATACAATAATAAATGTCTAATCTACACACACAGCCTTTCCTATAATATTATTAATATAAAAAGTACAACACGTTGTACAACACAGTGTCATAAACATTAAATATTTTGTTTTTCAATCAAACTCATGGATGGTATTTTTTCTCCGGGATCTTTGGATCACTGAAATCCATCTCAGACACCTGTGATAATTTGTTTGCCAGGTGAGCCCAATTAAAGGATAACTACCTAAGAAGGATGTTCCACATTGTTAAGCATAACACAGGTTTCAAGCAATATGGGAAAGAAAAAGGATCTCTGCTGCGGAAAAGTGTAAAATAGTGCAATGCCTTGGACAAGGTATGAAAACATTAGATATTTCACGACTTAAGTGTGATCATTGTACTGTGAAGGGATTTGTGGCTGATTCAGAGCACAGATGGGTTCATGCAGATCAAGGCATAATGAGGAAGGTTACTGCCAGACAAATTTATCGGATTAAGAGAGCAGCTGCTAAAATGCCATTACAAAGCAGCAAACAGGTATTTGAAGATGCTGATGCCTCTGGAGACCTGCAAACCTCAAGGTGTAGGATCCTCCAGAGGCTTGCAGTTGTTAAACCTACTATTCGGCCATTCCTAACCAATGCTCACAAGCAGAAATGGTTGCAGTGGGCGCAGAAATGCATGAAGACTAATTTTTAAACAGTTTTGTTTCCTGATGAGTGCCTTGCAACCCTGGATGGTCAAGATAGATGGAGTAGTGGATGGTTGGTGGATGGCCACCATGTCCCAATAAGGCTATGACGTCAGCAAGGAGGTGGCAGAGTCATGTTTTGGGCCGGAATCATGGGGAGAGAGCTGGTAGGCTGGTGGGTCCCTGAAGGTGTGAAAATGACCTTGGTAAAGTATATAGAGTGACCATTTATTTCTGACTGACCACTTTCTTCCATGGTACAAAAAGAAGAACCGTGCCTTTCATAGCAAAATAATCTGCATGCATGACAATACACCATCTCATGCAAAGAATATCTCTGTGTCATTGGCTGCTATGAGCATAAAAGGACAGAAACTCATGGTGTGGCTTCCACCCTCCCCTGACCTCAACCCTACTGTGAACCTTTGGAGCATCCTCAAGCAAAAGATCTAGGAGGGTGGGAGGCAGTTCGCATCAAAACAGCAGCTCTGGGAGGCTATTCGGACATCCTGCAAATAGATTCAAGCAGAAACTCTCCATAAAGTTCAATGGATGCAAGAATTGTGAAGGTGATATCATAGTAGGGGTCCTATGTAACCTGACCTGTTAAGATGTGTTTGATAATAGATTTTGATTTCAGTAAATATTACCTAATGTTGCAAATTCAACAAATGACCATTTTCAGTTCTATACACCCTATAAAATGTTTTGAAACTCTGTTTTGCATAATTATTTGGAACAGTGCATTTTGAGTTTTTCATTTTTTTTTTAAATACTGTTTTCATTGGGTGGTTTGTTCAATGAAATTTGACTTATACCCTAATGGTTGGTGACTTGAAAATTATACTATTTTTATGCATAATCTGTGTAAAATATAATTTGCATAATAATTTGGAACGGGGTGTATAAAATATTATACAGTATAATAAAATTCAGAGACTGTGCATAGAGACTTAACATCTGACAATTTACCTGATACCTGATATAGGTACTACTTCAAAAACAAATGCAATACAAAGCAAGATATAATGATTAGTGATGGGCACTCAAGCTGTCAACGTAAAATCTGAATTTACTTAAAAATCGATCTGCTGCCAGCACAATATATTGCTGCTAGAAGAAAGGAATTTAAGTCTTGAATGCCCATCATTACATTTTTTTAAATGCATGTGTCAAATATCAGTGATGCTTTTTTTTTGCAAAGTAATGTCTGAGTTTGTGTTGACATCTTGATCCTGCTGCTTGGAAAACTGTAATGAAGCCTCGAATGCCCATCAATGAATGGTGGTAAATTTGGTCTAAGTATGTGTATAGAATGTGTATGGCAGAAAAGCCTCAAAGGAAGGCTTGAAGTTATCAGGGAAATATTGAATTGAAAAATGTAGAATTTAGAATGTCTCTGACCATGTTTGAACAGTTGATGTAATTGTTTCCTAGGTCTTGCATTGTAAGGAAACGTTCCAGCATGGACTGCCACTTAGCATCAACCATCTCCTTAGACGCGATCTCCTCATTCTCTTCCTCCTCTGGGTTTCTGTTGTATCCTTCATGTAGACTCTGCATCAGCTCTGCTAGCTGAGAAAAAACAGAAGTCATACGTCCGATGATTGTGTTTCTGATGGATATCTCTTTTAGTTAATGACACATTTCAGTCTATTTCCACTGTGTGTGCAGTATGAACGTTTTAAAGTAAGTTTAGTCATGTTGTCTTAGTAGATAATTTACTTTCTCCAGAACCTCGGTGAAAACAATAAAAACATTATATACAAGCAGCAGATATGAAACGGGTTTACAATGTATTACAATATAACAAGATAGGGATTTTCAGTTAGTCTAGTCACATTAATATTATTTTAGACAAATGTACGAATCATAAGCCTAATATGTTTCTTAAAATTATGTAAAAGGAAAATAACCTCATCAGCAATTCGCAAGAAGCCCACATATGGCCGGATATTGTCGATGCGAGATGTGATGTTTCTCGTGACTGTCTTCAGCTCCTCTGTTAGCAGGGAAGCTTTGTTGGAGAATTCAGTGGCTTCAGGACATTCCAAGGCTTTCAGTTCCTTTAGCAGCTCTGCCAGGGCCTCTGTCTCACTGGCTGTTTCCTAAGAACCAAACGATCAAGCTCTATGGTATCAGAGCTGTATTACAGCACAGCAAAATATGTGAAAGATGCAGTTTGCAATTCTGGCCACTGGTTGCAAATGTGGTGCTACTGAGCTTAATCGGGTCCCCAAAATTTTCTACCACAGTATGTCATGTATTTGTGCTTTTGTCATGAATTGTGCCCCGTGTCATCAATAGTACCCTTTTTAAACTCGGAATTTCATGGCTAACTGAGGTGTGACAGTGATTCTACTTAGATAATATTTATACATCAGTAACATATTACACATCCAACACAAAATTAGATGTTAAAACACTATTTTGTTAATTGCAAAAGTTACATACTTTATCTTTAAGTTAAAATTATTTAATTGAAATGGAATTGAGCCCACGCTCACTATAAGAGATGTGTAAATGTATAGAAGGGACACACGTGAATAAGGTTGTGTAAAGTATCCCTGGAGCACCTGTGTTAGTGAGGAGAGCTCCAGGTGTTTGTTGAACATGTCCTCAGCCTGGGAGAGACGGGAGTCTAGTTCAGTGTTACTGGCGAGGACACCATTGCTGTTCTTCATCCACACAGAAATCTAGCACAAACACACACAAGGTTTACTTTATTACTTTCGAAATTCATACATGGCCATTTACAGTACACATCTAGAAGTTAAGGCTCTCTACTTTTTTATATCTTTTCTCAATTTTCTTCCTTACAAATTGGTCTTGTCAAATCTTTTCCACTAACCCTGCCACGTCGGGAGTTCCGCAACCCCCTCCCCCACACGAACAGATGCGGTATGGTGAAGGACACACATGGTTCATCCTACCACATGCCACTGAGCCAGCCGATTCTTTTCACACTGCTCATCCAACATGGAAGCCTTTAGTCAGATCATGCACGGGATGATTACACACTTAAATATACTTCCGTGTTTGAATTTACAGGCACCCGATCTGGACATAAGGAGTCGCTGGGAAGCGACTTAGCAAGTTAGATAATCTGATTTATCGATCCCAGATCCCGGGCAGCGCTATGCCAATTTGCGCTGCCTCGTACTGGAGGTACCGGTAAGGGGAAAGTCGGAGAAGCCAAAGTCAGGCTCGAACCACTGTCTATCATAATGTAGCTTGTCCTGTAAGGCATCGACTTAGCCCACTACGCCACGTGGACCCACTGAATGGGTTGTAAATGACCACTGCTAAACTTAATTTGAGGTCACATCCATTGACAGTAAAATCATATTGTCTACAGGCCATATTCTAAAGTAATACTATTTGGGAACCAGACTGAGGCTCTGATGTACCTTGTCTATCAAGTCTTCACATTGGGAAACCAGCTGCATCCTCTTGGCTGCCAAGATTCGGTGGGCGTGGCACTCCTGGCTCAGTGCTTCAACCCGGTCTCTGACATATCCCAGCATTCTTTTCACACCTTCTACTTGAGGACTAGAATCATAGTAAGTGCCATGTTTGCTGTGAAATGCTAAATGTAATTGAAACAATAATAAAATCCACAATCTTGATCCATCTGTCTTTCAAAATAAAAGCCTATTTTGGATAGACTGCATACATATTGTATAACACACATATCTCAGATTTAAGTGATAAAGTACTGAAATAACATTACCCCAAATCCTTGTTTTGTTACACCAACCGACTACGTTGTTGTAATATCACTATGGTGAGAGTGAGATTTAAACTGAAGACCTCCCAATATAGCTGCTATCTTACCTCAGTGGGTCAACCTTCTGAAGTATGAGCTGTCCTCTCTGAATCGGGTAGGTTGCTGACTCTTTGATGCTTCGCAACAATTCCTCGTGCTTTTTGGCCAACTCAGGCAACTGTAGTGGCTGGGTTTTCAAACCCTTTAGTTTACATTCAACAGTTCCCAGAACTTCAAAAGCCTGACATAAACAGTAAAGACAGGCCGGTAAACAAATATATTCCATTATACAGTAGTTACAAAGTTAGCATGTCATAGATCAGACAATGATGCCATTAATGTTCACTAGGGGGCAGTGTGTGCCTGTAGCACTTACTACTGCAATAAAAAAATACATTGTTTACATATGTTACTTCGATGTTGGCACTGCAAAAACAAATGCATTGCTCACCCTGTATCTGACCTGCCTTGACTACTAAATAACACATTACACATTGCTCTCCTGTCAAACAAGTTAAAGAAAACATTGCTGTCCTCTAGGCATTAAGGTGATACAGCAGTACTACTACCCACTGACAGAAGAGGGTAAATACATGGTGGATTGGTCACTGGGGCATCAGAATGCCCAGTGGTTAGAGAGTCAGACTTGTAGTCGGAAGGTTTCCGGTTCAATTACAGACTGTGCCAAATGTCATTGTGTCCTTGGGCAAGGAACTGTATCCTAGGTTGCTCCAGGGGGAATGTCTGTGTACAAGCTAAGTGACTCAAATGTACATGTAAATGTTATTGGGGACTGTACCTTGTTGGTGCTGCTGAAGAAAGCATTGCTCTCCTGTAGCTGCGCTAGCCGGCCCATCATTTGGTTCCAGAAGTGTTCGTGCAGGATCTTTAAAGCCGTACTCCTCTCAGAGACATGGTCTATTTCAGCACTGCCTTCTGCTCCACCTGCTAGCACCTCTGAAGCCTGGGCTAACAGCTTCTCAACCAACACACTCCAGCCCTGAAGAAAAGTATATGTATATGCCATGCTCTAAAAACGTACAGTTAAAGATCACGTATCTAATTGGTGAGTACTGTATGTCCAAAAATGTATCTATATTTAAATTATCCTACCTTTGCTTCCTCTTCAAACTCACTGTATTCCTTAAGGAGCAGTTGGTTTTCAGTGAGTGTTGAGCCCAAGTTGTCTTTTTCAAAGTACAAGTCAGCTTTGTTTTTGAACCAGTGGTTTACCTGAATAAAATACCATAGTAGCACATAATCAGGATATTCATGCATTTATACTTGGAGAAAAGCAATATATACACTATTATATAGAAACATGTGTAGATAATGTATAGTCTGTTAAAGTGAGAGTTATTTGCTGCAGTAGTTGATTCTGCTAATTTGTCCTGTTCCACACACACAGAATGACAGACACAGAGTGCTGTACCATGTTTTGGTGTGAAAAAGAAATATACTGTATTTTTGGAAATCCCAACTTCGTCTAACACAACAAATGAGAAGGGTCACAGCTCAAAATCAACCATTACTGAGAGCAACCCTTTGATCAATGGCAGTTCAACAGAGGCCCCCCTTTTCGTGTGGCCCAATCACCCATTTGGATCGACGGCATCAGACACATGTAAGTATCTAATTCACAAACACCTTATCTACTATCCAACCGACAGTCCAAGTTATGTGAAAGTTGTTATCATAGAAATAGAATGGATAGAAAGGCCATTCCAATTCAAATCAATGTAGCAGAATGGTCAGAGCGGCAGGCCATTTTTATGTGTACCATTCCATTGCAAAGATCTAGCGGCCTACTTCCGCATTAAACTGATTTGCGTGTTGTCACCGTGCAAACTAATAACAATCGCCCTTCTGTTGTGTACTAATCGAATGACCACGGCAGGCAGTTCAATGGCCTTTCTATCCATTCTATTTCTATGGTTGTCATCTATTGACCTGACATTTGTGACATTTTGTGACTCACTTCCTGTTCCTGGCGATCCCACTGGTAGACTTGAAGAACCAGTTCTAGGTCCAGGCGCTGCTGCTTCATGTGCTGATCCACCTGTCTCCTCCTGTCCTGCAGGAGCTCCATGAGACTGTCCACGCGGCCACGGCTGCTGTGAACCCCCAACGTTGACTCGCTCCACTGCAGAACCTCCTCTGTCTGGAACTCTTGTAGGAAGTCTAAGAGATCCTGGCTTTTATTCAAGACCAGCATTGACTTCTCCAGAAGACCTAAGAATTAGGGTGATGTGTGTGTCAGTGATGCATTGATACCAAATGCTTAATTAAATCCTAGTTGGTCCAAAGGTTGTTACCAGCCCTCCCATCAAACAGTACAGTTTCAATTCCATAGATATGCATATCCTCATGATCCCGAAAATGTTAATCGATCCTTTCCGTGTTGTTCATAATTCCTTGACTAAACCAATAGCAGTCATAGATGTGTTTGAAAAGCTTCCTCATAGCACAATGCAGTAGAGTACCTTAGACTTATTAAAGATAACTTACATTAATCATGTGGCTTAAGAACAGATGGGATTTTTCTACCTAGCTGGCTCTGGAATTCAATGTACTGTTCAGATTCTTAAACCACCATGCTATCGGAAGAAAAGGACAGTGAATTAAGGTAGAGGACACTAAAGTATAGAATGATACAGTACTTTTATGTACTGCAATTAAATATCCTTGACTTTACTATACTTTTTTTACACAGTGCTATTCTCTAATATACTCTACTGTACTTTGTACTAAATGCTGGTAATAATCTGCTATAATTTTACAAGCCACATCACTCTGAAAAATAATAGTTCTACAAAACTAATCTCTGTCTGCCTGATATTGATGGAAGTCTGACTCTTTTTACTGACTCAGATCTTTGAGTTGTTCAGTAAAAATAATGAATCTTTCGAGTCATTTCATTCATTTGCCTAAATAATGCCCAGTGCATGTCAGATCCCCCTACCGGCGAACGACAAACTGCTCCATTCAAATAAACGATTTCACAAGTCTTGTTAACTTACAGTAAAAGGGATGGAATGTATATAAAGCGGTTTGGATCATATTATTTAATAATCAGTATGTTAAGTAGAGAGGTAGGATGTCCTGTATGGGCAATTATCAGACAATAAATAATTATCAAATTAAAATAATTATAGCAACCTGCATCCACTGATCAGTTTAAAATTGTCTTAATGCTACTGCAGCTGCTATTTGATCTTTGCAAACATAAATCAAACAGACTGCTTTTGTTTCACCTTCATTTAACCAGGTTAATCGATTGAGAGCAAGTTCTCATTTGCAATCGCGACCTGGCCAAGACAACAAGCAAGCAACCAGCAAGGCGACATTAAGTTACACATAAAGTACGAACATTCAGGTATACAGTTACACATATAAATGGTATTAGGTTAGATAAAAAATAGTGTACATTCAGTGCAAATATGGTTTAAAATAGAGAGGTAGATTATTGGAATGTGAAGTGACAGTACCAGAGAAATAACACTAGGATAGGTAACATGATGAACATGGCTGAAAATGATAATGTGCTAATTATACAAAGACAGCTGTGCGGTTTATTATGTGCAATATGCATTAAGGCTTTGATGAGTACACTAGGGCACAAACGGGCAAAGAGAGGGGGTAGGGTCCCCGTGCCCCCTCAAATTTTTAAGTCAAGTGGATTTTCCTTTTAATATCAGTATTTGTATGCATCTGTTTCCGTGTGTTGTGCACAGTGTGCCCCCTTAAGAAAATAGGTGCATGATGCTTCTGGGGTCAACATGTGCAGTGGTCAGTCAGTAGACTTGAAAGTAATGCTTTAAAAGTAGTGATGGGGACGGTGGACTCAAGTTTCAGGGAGTTTTGTAAATTGTTTCAATCATTAGCAGCAGAGAATTGGAAGTAGAGGCGGCCAAATGAGGTGCGGGCTTTTGTGACGACAAGGAAATATACCTGCTTGAGCGCAAGTTGAGAGTGGGTGATGGTATGCATATTAATGAGCTTAGGTAAGGTGGTGTTTTGCCTAGTAAGGACTTGTAGATGAGGTGGTTCCAGTGGTTCAGGCACCGGGTGTGTAACGAGGGCCCTCCAACAAGTGAGTAGAGGTTGCAGTGGTGGGTGTTGTAAGGGGCGTTGGTAACAAAACGGATGGGACTGTGATACTATATCCAATTTCTTGAAAAGAGATTTTGAAGCAGTTCTGTAGACAACATCACCGAAGTCAAGCACTGGGTGAATGGTTATTTCACAAGGGCTAGTTTGGCCTGAAGGGTGAATGAGGCCTTATTGTGGAATGGGAAGCCAACCCTAGATTTGATCTCAGACTGGAGATGGTTTATGTGAGTCTGGAAGGAGAGCGAGGAGTCTAGTCAGACCCCTAGTTATTTGTAATTTTTGACATATGCCAGCTCAGACCCATCCAGAGTGGTGATGTTTGTTGGGCAGGCGCAGAGTGAGACAGGTTGAAGATCATACTGTTTCCATCCGTTCAGTTGAACAATACAACTGAAGGAGTCACAAGAAAAAAGGACTTGATCTGACTAATGGCTTTCATGTTGAGTGAACAGTGCGAAAAGAATCGGCGGCTCTGTGACATGTGGTTTGATGAACCATGTGCGTGCCCCTCGCCATCCCACAGATCTGCCCGAGGAGTTGCGGAGGTGCCGACAAGGCAGGGTTAGTGGGAATTTGGAGAAGAAAATGGGGAAAAAATAATATAATGCCTGAAAGTAATCTCTTACTGAATCACACATCACCACCAGTCACAATTAAACTCAAAATCACATTCAGATATGCACGTCTCTTCATAGCACTGTTTCAGCAGATACACACCTCTCTTCTTAGCACTGTTTCAGCAGATCACTCTCTTCATAAGACTGTTTAAGCAGATACACACCTCTCTTCATAACACTATGTTTCAGCAGATACACACTTCTCTTCATAACACTGTTTCAGCAGATAACTCTCTTCATAAGACTGTGTTTCAGCAGATACACACTTCTCTTCATAACCCTGTTTCAGCAGATAACTCTCTTCATAAGACTGTGTTTCAGCAGATACACACTTCTCTTCATAGCACTGTTTCAGCAGATCACTCTCTTCATAAGACTGTGTTTCAGCAGATACACACTTCTCTTCATAACACTGTTTCAGCAGATAACTCTCTTCATAAGACTATGTTTCAGCAGATACACACCTCTCTTCATAACACTATGTTTCAGCAGATACACACTTCTCTTCATAACACTGTTTCAGCAGATAACTCTCTTCATAACACTATGTTTCAGCAGATACACACCTCTCTTCATAACACTATGTTTCAGCAGATACACACCTCTCTTCATAACACTGTTTCAGCAGATACACACCTCTCTTCATAACACTGTGTTTCAGCAGATACCTCTCTCATAACAATGTGTTTCAGCAGATACCTCTCTTCATAACACTATGTTTCAGCAGATACACACCTCTCTTCGTAATACTGTTTAAGCAGATACCTCTCTTCATAACACTGAGTTTCAGCAGATATGCACCTCTCTTCATAACATTGTGTTTCAGTAGATACCTCTCTTCATAACACTGTGTTTCAGCAGATACGCACCTCTTTTCATAACACTGTGTTTCCGCAGATACACTCCTCTCTTTATAACGCTGTGTTTCAGTAGATACGCACCACTCTTCATAACACTGTGTTTAAGCAGATACGCACCTCTCTTCATAACACTGTGTTTCAGCAGATACACACCTCTCTTTATAACACTGTGTTTCAGCAGATACACACCTCTCTTCATAACACTGTGTTTCAGCAGATACACACCTCTCTTCGTAACACTGTGTTTCAGCAGATCACTCTCTTCGTAACACTGTGTTTCAGCAGATACACACTTCTCTTCATAACACTGTTTCAGCAGATAACTCTCTTCATAAGACTGTGTTTCAGCAGATACACACTTCTCTTCATAACCCTGTTTCAGCAGATAACTCTCTTCATAAGACTGTGTTTCAGCAGATACACACCTCTCTTCATAACACTATGTTTCAGCAGATACACACCTCTCTTCATAGCACTGTTTCAGCAGATCACTCTCTTCATAAGACTGTGTTTCAGCAGATACACACTTCTCTTCATAACACTGTTTCAGCAGATAACTCTCTTCATAAGACTATGTTTCAGCAGATACACACCTCTCTTCATAACACTATGTTTCAGCAGATACACACTTCTCTTCATAACACTGTGTTTCAGCAGATACACACCTCTCTTTATAACACTGTGTTTCAGCAGATACACACCTCTCTTCATAACACTGTGTTTCAGCAGATACACACCTCTCTTCGTAACACTGTGTTTCAGCAGATACACACCTCTCTTCGTAACACTGTGTTTCAGCAGATACGCACCTCTCTTCATAACAATGTAATTCAGCAGATACCTCTCTTCATAACACTGTGTTTCAGCAGATACGCAACTCTCTTCATAACAATGTGTTTTCAGCAGATACCTCTCTTCATAACACTGTGTTTCAGCAAATACCCACCTCTCTTCATAACACTGTGTTTCAGCAGCAGCTCTTTCAGACTCTCAGCATTTGCCAGCTCCTGCCCTCTGCTCTGGAACTCTTCTGCTTCATCTATTCTGATGGCAAACTGAAGGAGGTGGAGGAAGACATATCAAATGAGTCTGTATGATTGGAGAACAATGCAATTCAAGCTAACTAGGGCATTGATATTGCTCATTCATTAATTTAGGTATTCAGTCAGTAAATAGATTTGACAGAGAAGCCAAATGAAAGAAGCCTTGTTTAGTCAGTAATGAAGCATTTAAATTAAGGAAGTAAGTACACTGAACAAAAGTATAAATGCAACACTTTTGTTTTTGCCCCATTTATCATGAGCTGAACTCAAAGATCTAATACTTTTTTCTATTTAAACAAAAGGCCTATTTCTCTCAAATATTGTTCACAAATCTGTCTAAATCTGTGTTAGTGAGAACTTCTCCTTTGCCGAGAAAATACATCCACCTCACAGGTGTGGCATATCAAGATGATGATTAGACAGCATGATTATTGCACAGGCAATAATCTGTGGCATTGTGATGTGTGACGAAACTGCACATTTTAGAGTGGACTTTTACTGTGGCCAGCCTAAGGCACACCTGTGCAATAATCATGCTGTCTAAACAGCACCTTGATATGCTACACCTGTGAGGTGGATGTATTATCTTGGCAAAGGAGAAGTGCTCACTAACACAGATTTAGACAGATTTGAGAACACGATTTGAGAGAAATAGGCCTTTTGTGTACATAGAAAAGTCTTAGATCTTTGAATTCATGATAAATCAAAACAAATCATTTCTTGAGTCCCTGTCATTCTCTGGTCACTTTATCCACTCTACAGCTGAGTAGCAGAATTCAATGCACCTTTAAAAAAGAAATTTCCATGCCATATTTATAATATTCATTACTTCTGCTGTGTACACTCCAGATCACTGTTCAGTACATAGTATATTGCTATTATTATTATTATTGTTTTAAAATTTCTTCATATTGTATATAATCTTTTTAAGCCCACTGTGTAGATGTGTCGAGCCACGTCACAAGAATTTCTCTGCATAGGATGATGTGATGTCATTCGATGCATATGACAAATAAACAACTTTGACTTTGACTTTGACTAAATGGGGGCAAAAACAAAAGTGTTGCATTTATATTTTGTTCAGTGTACAAACACATCTGCTACTTTGTTTCCTTCTACAGTAAGGTTATCCTTTCCAGTCATAGATTGGGAGTGAGTTATAGAAACATATTTTTCCTGTAGCATTCACACAACCACTCCTTTGTTTTACAGTTGTCACATCATCTCTAATGTGTACTCCATGTGGAAGTACCCAGATTGGTCAGCCGTAAGTTTCTGCACATAAGCACATAGTTTCATAGAATAATATCCTAGTGTAGAGGTACTTTGCAGTACAGAGACCTTGCCCTCTCCCCCAATGTGCTACAATGATAGTACATTTCCTAAATATATACAATTTCAGTACAAAGCCACTTGAAAGTTGCAAAGTTATCAAGGATAATATTTTTCCAATAACCTATAAAGGAACAGTGACACAGTCAGCCCACGCAAATAGCCAAACTGGGATCTAACCGTGTCCCAATCGGAATTATGTTCAGATGCGCACCAATTGCTTTGGGGAAGGCACAGTTCTGTCAATTTCAGCTGGCTAGAATCAGTTTTACTCTTGTTTGGTCTTCTAAGCCATGATTTGGTTGTAAGCTGGGAAGGACATAGGCTCTTAGGAAAGAGATTTCCGCGGATGGCTGTTGCTCCAATTAAGCCATAATGCTGACAAATCTGACAAAAAACTTTGCTGTTTTCATGTCAATCACATTACATAGGAGGAAACAGATGAAGTAGCTTGTGAATGACAGTAATTACAAGAACACTCTACTGCATGCTCATGCTGGGAATGATCTCAAATGTTATATTTTCTTCAACATACAAACTGGGAATGAAAATAATTACTACTATTTCATAGCAATACAATTTATTTAAATTACACTTTGGAACAGGGTATGTACAAGTCTGTTAAAAACAGCTTTGATCCGCAGCACAACTGCATCATGGTGGCCAGGGTTTGTTTCCTGGTTGCAGCATTCCGATTATGCCGTGGGTCTCTGCTTTGTACACACATTGTTGATACAGAATGTTGGTACACACTGTGCTGCCTGGGATAGACGGATAGGTAGTTGGACACAAGTAACTCTCAAGCGACATTGAATTCAATAACTGTTGTGTACAGTACGTGACCAATACCTACCCACATGTGTATCAACTTAAGTTTTCACATGTTGAGAAGTGTGATAAGAATTAGATAGCTTGGTGACACACGCTTGTAGGAAGCATGAGATCGATCTTCGAATATTCCACACCTGCCTTGTGGTTACCGACAAGCCTTGCTTAATGGGAATTGGATATGACAAACTAGGAGGGGAGTACAAGAGGGAGAAAGTGAAAAAAAGGACCACAATCTGTGTCCTACGAGTCTGCTCTATGGATTTATGCCAGCGTCTCTACCAGTGAGATCTGAGTACATGTACTGTATACAGCTATATATGCTTTATGTACGCTCTATAGCAATAACAGCTACAGAATCATTCTTTAGTTCATCCTACCTCCAGGGCCCTATCAAAGAACTCGGACGCCAGATGCAGCAGAGACTGACGCTTCTCCAGCAGTAGGACCAGTGTTCTCCAGGCATCGCTCAGTGACTCAGCCATGGCCTCATAAACCTCGCCTTCCTCTTCCTTATCCTCTGTCGTCCTGTCGACCTCTTTCAGCAGGGCAGCAACACCTGCCTCCTGTTTCTGACAGAGCAACAAACACAGAGATAGACCCATGCGTTATTAACAGAGCAACAAACACAGAGATAGACCCATGCGTTATTAACAGAGCAACAAACACAGAGATAGACCCATGTGTTATTAACAGAGCAACAAACACAGAGATAGACCCATGCGTTATTAACAATCATCAGTTGAGGTCCCTAAATGGGTGCAGCGTTAAATTTCCCGCCTCGCACTTAGCTGCATCATTTCGAGATCCTATAAACAGATAAGCCCATGGGTACCGTAGAGGGCGTTGTAGTTGTCCAGCATCATCAATTCCTGTCTAAAACTCTTGGTTAAGCTTGCAGCATGAGAAGGACCAGGAAATATTTGGATATGTTCAATCAACTGTCCTAGTGACTCTGGGTGTTACAATAAAACATGGCCTGAATCAAAAACTGGATATCACAAATATGATTAATAATACCTGACGGAGCCCCACAACTACGCATGTTCAAATCAATTTAACTTCTTCAGTGGTGCATCCTGCATGGTCACAAAAGTCATCTGAATCTCCTAATGCCTGAGCCACGGCTTTTTGTGACACAATGTTCATGTGATTTTGATATAATAATATCAAACTATTGCAGCACTATGCATGTAGGTAACAGCACTATAATTGAATATAATATACTGTATCTATACAGAACTTTACTTATAATGGTAGTTTGTGCAGGTTGGCATCTAATTGGACAGTTTTTTAGATTAGTATATTTTGCCAATGTACTTAAATGTTCAGAACTGGTAGAGTCAAACTGTAAAATTGAGAGTACAAATGACATAAAATGTTTCCATGCTGAGCTATGCCAATGTTAACAGTGATGAATGAGCCTTCTTATTACATAAGATGGAACAGACTGTACTCAGCCATAACTAAGACACCTGCCAGTAGGTGGAAACAGTGAATGAATAGTCTATAGTTATATAACCATTGTACTGCATTAGTGGATAACTAGACCAGGGGGAAAACATTGAGTAGGAATCAAATAAAACACCATTGAGACTGAAAGCCGGCGCTAACATTTCATCTTCCACCAAGGCTGCAGCAATTAAAGGTACAAAGGTAGTTAATATGGACTTTTCTCTGAAACAGGAAAGCATTGATATAGTCTGAAAGAGTTAGAATTAAACAAGGAAAGGAATAAATAAATCATAGCCTAATTAATTTCACACAGCAGTTATACAAAGTGACATGCCACACAAAGACATAGAAAATGAGGTTTCTAAACACTTTTACATAAACTACTGTAATTATGGTTAATCTTGAATGAATAGTGAGATAGTTACAGAGGTATACAATCATACTTCCCAACCCATCTTAATGCTAAATGCCTCTCACAATCCATTAACCACAATTAGTTCATTAGCATAGTGAGAACTGACTATGCTGTATACCTCCAAGATGGACATACATTTTGTGTAATGTATTACAATTGGGCATACATAAATGTATCTCACACAGCAGCAAAACAGATTGAAAATGTATCCTGTTTGTAGGGTCACAGGCTCTGCATAATGACACAGTTTTTAAACATTAAGATTTGTACAAATATATAAACAGCAGCATCACCTGTTACGACCGTTTTTATCTAAATGTTCACAATGCTGGATGGAGCCAAGATTAAGCCGTTCAAATCGATACACACAGGAGTATATATGATATCTTAGCTGACATATTGCTTAGCCCAGTGGTTTTCAAACTGTGGTACGTGTTCCGCTGGTGGAACCTGGAGCACCAGGTACCGCTCCTGAGATTTCATGAACATTTTAATACAGTAATTAATAATGTATTGTGCACAATGGGTTTTCTGTAGTTTCTCTTACATGGTGGCTTGTAGGTGGTTCTTTGATAGGTTAGTTTGATCAAAGGTGGTACTTGGTTTGAAAGGTTTATGAACTACTGACTTAGCCTATATATTAAAATGTGGTGACATTTTCTGTGTTTCTAATGAGATTTTTACCTTTAGTTTGACCATCAGCTGCTGGTGTTCATCCAACAGTTTCTTGGTTTCATCCTGGTTGCTGCCAATCTCCAAAAGGTTAGGATTGGCCTCAGTTAACTGCAACTGCACCAGAGCCCCACACTACAAACAACACACACACAGTCTGTATTCTCACTTTTGTTCACCATAATATTGACACATTTTAAGATTTAACAGCCTGTTTGTATCTACTGGATCAGTCTTTGTCCCTTAAATATTAAAGAGATCAAAGTCACACCCGCATGATGGCGGCCTCTTTGTGTTTCCCTACCAATGTAACATGTTGTTGAGCATCCGATTGTGTGTAAGAAAGGTTGGTATACATTACATCTGTGAACACAAACATGTTCCCCGTGTGAATTAGTGTGTAAACAGACAGTGGACATACATCTGTCATCTGCAGTGTGCAGCTCCTTTTCTACTCTGCTGGCCCATCCTGTGCAACAAACACCTTTAGTATGTGTGCACTAAATGGCATAATGTTCCCTAAATAGTGCACAACATCAAAGACCCAGTTGTGTGTAGGGAATAGAGTGCTATTTGGCCCACATGTCAAACCATTTAACTGAATGAGGTATTCCTGTTAATACCACTCTGGGTGACACAAATTAAATGATCTCAAAGCCTTTCTTTGATGTGTTAGTGTGAACATAAAGATCCTGAACAGCTGTTGATGTAGCCTAAATGGAAGATACCATATGTGTCTATAATATACAGAAACATCTAGAGTCTTTAATAAAGTGAATGCAGGGGAACAGTGCTACCATTCACATTCTGGCGCTTCCCATTAAGACTTTTTGTCCTCTAATAGGTGTGTTCATTAATATTGTCTGCTCTTTTGTGATCATATGTCGTATTATTTCTTTAATTCTCATAAAAATACTATTTAAATGGGTAACAATTTATTTTGAGAGTCCAAAAAGTGTATCTTTGTTAAAATTTTAACAAACTATCTATTAACCCTAACCCTAATCCTAATCTTAACCCTTCCCCTAATATTAAGCCTAACCTTAACCATATTCTAAATATACCCCTACCCTTAAACTACACAATTAGTTGCTTATCAACAGACAGTTTGTTGATGATATGACTATCAACAAACTCTCTGTAGAGCACACACAGATGGAATCTTGGAATCTCCAAAAGAAGTGTAAACTTTAACTGGAATACTGTTGAATTCCAAACATCCATAGTCTTGTTACTACTGTTTGAAAACCCTGGTGCCATTAGGTGAAGCATTAATACAAACTTCCGGACTTCACTAGGAGCTAGTCACATGCAGTAGGCTTAATGGATAAATAAATAAATTGATATCCCAGGACACTGGAAGAATAAAGTGGGCTAAAGGAGCTTGTGACATCACTGAAACGCCTTTCTCTAATTGCTTTCAAAATGGCAACCTAATTGCTACATAGATCAGTGCACTGTGTTTGACTAAATCCCTGATCAGAGGTAGTGCACTATAAAAAGAATAGGGTACCATCAGGGAGAAATACTCTATTAGCAAAAGCTCTTTGGAAAGTAAGAGATCGATGAATGCAGATTGCTGATTACCGTGATGTCAGATGTGTGGGTCAGATTCAGACCGATCAATAATCTGGGCTGACACTATATTATCCCCCTTCTTTGTTTTTATGTCAGCGTAACGATGTGGTCATGTTGAAAACCTTTCTGTTTAAACTGGTAGAAAATATGTATCTTCATAATTTCCATCATTCTTTTAGTTTATTCTGTAATTCTAAAATAATCTAATACTGAACAATAATCTAAATTTCTGACTAAAGCAGATCTGACGGACATTGCTTAGCAGGTGAACAGTTCCTCAGAGATACCAACACTTTGACGATGGAATGAGCGTTTTGTAGATCAAAATAAAATTGGAAAGAACCAGAAGAAAACAACCCAAAAACAATATATTAGGAGGCTGGTACCTTGAGCACAGTCACAATAATCTGAGAGTCCCCAGCCTGCACTGCGACGGTGCTAATTGTTGTCATGGCAGCAGGTCGACCTCCAGTGTCACCTTCGTTGGACATTATTTCTGCCATCCAGATCCAACTTCATGAAGTAAAAAACGAGCTTCAGAGCCCCTGTAGTCCCCCCCTCGTTCTGTATCAGGGAAGTCCTCGCCCGTCTCCAGTCCACTCACTTCCGTCTTTAGGTGCTTCAGAACTCACCAACAGTCCTTCAAGTTTTCCATCGAAGTGACCTAGCAAAATTTAAGCTGCATAGGGTCCCATCGGTCAACTTGTCCTAGAGGTGGAATAAGTCCAGTTCCGTTCAAAGGTTTAGTATGTTCCAGCTTCAGTGTTCTGTCCGCCTTCCACTCACTCCAGCCCGACAGCCCAGTCACAGCACAGCCACTCACGTCAGTGGACAAACTGGCGCTCAGCAGATAGGAGACGGAGCGAAGCAGAGAGGAGTTGAAAGGGCAGAACACGGCTGGTGGCCAGAGTGTTAAAAATAGAAATATCCACTAGGATAATCACACTGCTGTGCTGGGAAACATTCTACACACCCCTAGTTTGGTGGCTGTGTTCCACTCTGATCTATCTGCACAGCCCCCCCCGTCTCTGGGTCAGCCTCCCTGCGTCCCTCCTAGTCTCCGTTGGCCTCCCTCCCACACAGACAATCACCAGTCCATCCACGGAATATCAGTAGGCTTATCTATTTTCCAATAGAAAGGAATAACAGTCATAGCTGAAGAGATATTCATCTGTTCCCTTGGCTGCATGAATAAGTGTTCCCTTTGGTTGTCCCCTTAACAGCCAAAAACAAAGCACAATAGCATTGCTGTTTTTTTTATAGAGGAAAGTAACACACTAACACACCTTGCACTGGCTGACTGGCTTGCTGAGAATTTGTCATAAAACGGGGCCTATTCAGCCACAGTACATACTTTTTTATTTATTTAGGCAAACGTAGAAATTCTTTCAGGAAATTTTATTTAGAATTCTGCTTGGTTGGTTTATAATGTGTCATCCCCTTTGGAGAGCCAACCAGTTCTTCAGAGAGAGGGAAAGTTGGTGTCGTCTTTGTGAGAAATAGCTCTTTATTGCCTGACCACAGCACAATGGAAGGAAAAGAGATAACAGAGAGGGAGTAAAATTGGGGAAAACTGTAGAAAAAGAAGTGTGGGGGGCAGCACAGAATGCTAATACATCAGGGAAACAGCAGGTGAACATAAACAGAGCACAGCTTCCTGTTGGATCTAACTTGGAGGGGTCTCTTTGATTCTAGTACATAAATTGATTTAGAAGAAGCAGGTATGTCGCTAACACTCCAGTCCTGAGGTATGGTGAGAAATGTACTAAATGTAAACTAAAATAATTATTTGAGGACGAGTTTGTTGATCAAGGTCCTCAGGATACGAGAGATCATCTAGGTCACTTCCTAACAACGCCTGTTAAAAAAACACTACATTTTCACATTTATTTTCTGGATCATTGCTCTGTTGTGAAACTTAAAGAAATGGCTGCTCAGTACTAGGCCTATATAACTCAAATCATTCACATATCTACTAATGCATAAATATGTTAATGGAAATATTATTTGATATATTTTGCAACATGCAAGAACACTGTGTATATTAAACATTGTGAGATGTTGGGGTGTGGTTAGTAGGCTTATTTGAGGGCATGCCAAAACAAAGGACTGTGTGTCATGGTTAATACTGTGGAGGACGTGAATAATAAAACTGGGTTTCATACTGGGTGCTCTATCCACTAGACAATAGAATCCCTGTTGGGTGTCTACACAGTGGCATGTCACTGTGCGTGTGCTACTAAGTGCCAAACAATCATTTGAACAGTCATGACTGTTGAAAACGATGCCTGAATTAGATGTATGACAATAAAATACGTAAAAATATTTTAAAAAGTGTTGAACCCACGTATGTCTGTCATAGACAAACTTGGCAGGCAGGCTGCCGACAGCTGTTGGAGAACAGCTGAGAAAGTAAGAATGTGAGATCAACCAAGTCAGACACATTCAGGCATCAGCTGGGTTGGCCACACCCCCAGTCAGCCATTAGTGAACCTGGAGGCCCCTCCCCCACCGAGGGGTTCCACTAGATAATATAAAGACAAAATAGCAAAACTGCAACAAAGTCTAGGGTTAGGTATAAAGCTAGCCCTATGGTTAAGGTTTGGGTGAAGGTAAGAGCATTTTAAAAAGAAATATTTCAGAAATAAACAGGGGCCATCCAGTGACAACCCTCGTCAACCGTCTTTTGGGGTCTCCTGATAAAATTGTCCCAGATAACGCAAATAGAACCCTATTTCCTATACTGTAGTGTGCTACTTTTGATATGGGGTCATAGGACTTGAGTCAAAAGTAGTTCACTATAGAAGGACATGCTATAATTCGGAATGCACCCTGGGATGTGTGCGTCCAGCCGAGAAAAATCTGTGGGGTTAAATACAGCATCAACATCTACTTCACTGTTACTGTTTCTCAATTAAGATGTATTAAAAGCTACTTGGTCTGATGTGATTCAAACTATGTTACTTAAATGTATCCCCTGCTTTATTTAAATAGCACCAAAGATGTTTATATCCAAACCAATATAGTCCAGAAGCTATCTATTCCAATGGGTGGCTCGAGTAGCCGAGTTGGCACAACCAAGGAAAACAGGTGGTCAAGCTAAGCATGAGCTAGCCAGAACTTATAAACCAGGCCTCAAGAGCATTTGGTGGTTTTCTACCAAGAACTGCCAAACCATAGCCTTTTCCCCTAGAGACTGCTTGCATACAAATATTTTGACCATTGCTTTTTGTTATTTAACATAAGTAAAAAGATAAATAGATAAGTATATTTATCTATTTGATATATATATATATATACATACATCTATCAAGTTTCTCAATGATTTGTGCTATTGAAAACTTTTAAGATCATAACATGGTCTATCAATTTCATTTTCTATTTTAGGATACATTTGGGCTATGAGCTAGCCTGGAAAAATCCAGCCTCAAATTCGGAGGATATTTGGGTCTGGCATCGAGTAATGAAAATGACCCAACTCGAGGGGCGGCACCAAGCATGCATTTCAAAATCTCAAGGTACGCAATTGGATAACACTACGACCTATCACCAGTGGTTTTTCGCTAAGCCCCTATGGCGGAGCTAACTAGTAGATAAAACTCTTGCCGTATCAGGTCGCAAAACAGCAAAAATGTCCTTTTATA
>JACXGM010002308.1:24066-39422 GCA_016801145.1 Umbra pygmaea
TAATGACTTTGAGGTCGCAGCGCTGTCGTGTCGTCATCTGTTTAACAAGCCTCTGGCACGCCTATATCAGATACACCGATGTGATTGGTGCAGCTCGGATACAAGGGCATAGTTAATGAGCAGAATTACTCGGTGCCAGAGTAACTTGCTGAGCAAATTCAAATTGTGCTCTCGCGAGAACTCTGGATTTCCAGGGTAGCGATGAGCAATAATGTGATTCAAATTTTCTAGGCTACCTAATTTACAAAATAAATACAAAGTATGTAAACTTATTTAAACTTACTGACCTCAGTTTCTCATAAACCTGCTTGGCCTGGTAAGAACTGTATGCCAGACTACAGTTAGTATGTCCTAAACCATAGTACGCAAATATCTGGGGGATTTTCAAAGTATGCAACCCTGCATGCTTTTTGGGCTGATATAGCCCACAATCCTTTGCAACACAGAATAGGAGGGGTTTCCTGTCCTAAGGATGAAAGAAGGCAGACACCAATTCAAAAAGTGAAGCCGGTCCTTCTTTGGAAATGTTTAAATGTAAGTGCAACTTGATTTACTGCCAGGATAGAAATTTCAGGTTTGTGAGTAGTTTGTCAGTGGCTGATAAAATTTCAGTGAACTTGGCAAAATGTTTAATGTTCAAAAATGTTCAAAGTGGTCTAATTTTAGATGCAATGTTATGACAAGTATGTCCCAATGCTTGCATACTCACTTACTATATACTTAATAGTACGTACTTTACCACCACCTGTGCAGTACATTCTTTAGTATGTACTATGCATAGAGACACAGACCATTTCTCTGATCGAGTGTATAAAATCTGAGGGCCTGCTGTCTCAACTGCTTTCTGTTTAGGTGTTCCTCAGAGGTCGATTCTTGTACCAACCCAAGATTTGGTATTCACCAATAATGTCACACTTGCTGATGGGGACTTATTATCTACCTCTACTCAGACAACATTATATTGTATACATCTAACTTACATTGAAGGCTGTGTTGACAACCCTTCAACATAGTTTCAGTAACATACCCCATACAAAAATCTAATGTATGGCCATATATATATATATGTACATATGTCAAAATGTACCAAAATTTTGTGTTTTTATATGTGTGAGACACATTTCCACATTTGATATTCATATTTTTTTATTTATTATTTCAGGACAATGCACATTGATGCAACAGTACATGTAAATATGCCAGATTGTAGCCTGAGTGCTAATTTCCATCTGTAGAAATCATAAGTGATTTATTATGTCTGTCGATGTATATATGAGATTATTAAAATAAATAATATAGAAATACTACTAATTTTAACCTTAGATGAATGTGTTAGAGTACGTCGATACCTACGAGTAGCGTGGTATTTTGTCTGATATTTCCAGACCCATATTAGCCATCGCAACTCTAAATCAAATCCAGCATTAGATTCTTATTCCACAGTGAATCCTTCTTTGGCCATAATTCAAAACATGCACTTGGAAAAATGACCATCTGGTCACATTTGGACTCAACGTTGTTCACAGTCTCACAGTTAATATTTATCTCAACAAATAAAACATTTTTTCACAATGGCATTCACTTTGTCACCAACGCCTGCTTCAACACCCATACTTGTGATCTTTACACTCTGGTAAACTAGCCCTCGCTGCACACATAATGCCTGACTCACTGGTACCCATTTACAATCCCTCTTAGGCAAGTCACCGATTTACCTGTATTCGCTCCTCAATATCAGTCAACACAACAGAATGGAACATTCTTGTAGATACCACACATTCTTAAAGTCTACACCTCTTTCAGTCATCATTCTTTTTCATTCTTAGCTGCCAATTACTAGAACAAACTGCCAAATACTCTTAATGTTTAGCCTTCAGCCCTTATTCAAACTGCTAATTGATCAATGCAACTGCTCCATACCCACTTGTATTTACGACACCTAATTTGGTGAGCAACTTGTACTGTATTCAATTTGCTATTTGTAATCATCACCCCATTTGTTGGTTACCTTTTCTATCTGTATATATGTATAAAATGCCATACATTGACCTGAGACTTATTCTATTGCACATGCTGTTCTTTCTTTACTGTATTGGATTGTTGTTTATTACAAACATTTGTAACATACAGTATTTGTTGTAATGCAATTGCTATGCCTTTCACCAAATCATCATTGTAAATGGGAACTGGTTTTCAATTGTCTTACTTGTTTAATTAGTCTACCTTTATTTTACCAGGCAAATTGACTGAGAAAAGCTTCTACTTTACAGCAATGACCTGGGGAGAAACGGGGATTAAAGAACCAAAGCTGGTTAAATAAATTTATGCACCTGTCTAATTTCGTTTTGATGCATATTGCACATTTTCTGTTAATCCAATGAACCTCATTTCACTACCGAAATATTACTGTGTCCTTCAGTTATTTGATAGATCAAAATAAAATTGCTGATCCAAACACCCATTTACTTACAAATGAAAATCATGGAATCATTGTCAGGGGTGCCTAAACCTTTGCATATGACTGTATACAATTGAAATTGAAGGATTTATATCTGACTTAAATGTATCAGATTGGAATCGGGAATCATTTCAAAACAAGTTGTAGGTAAGTGTAGAAAACAACATGCACTGCTTTCATTAGCAATGTTGCTAGATAGAGGGAAAGCCATGCGTACGTTCTTGAGAGTCATACTTTTAATATAAGCAGAAATCATAGTTAAAAGGCTAATAGGCCAAAAGATTCAAAAGTTAGAGTAAAACCTGCCAGAGTAAATAGAATTTACTTTATAGTATGTGCCACCAGTTTCTATGAAGGATGGGACTTTTTCACAAGTATAATTTAATGACCGTCAGGCATTCCTCCAGAGGCTGGAGCCAGTCTGTAGGCCTGCATTTGAGAGACAGTAGTTTACAGCGTTTATTTGATGCGATTCAAAACTCCCCTTCGCTCACTACAACTTTGATGTGAGGAACATAAATAGGCATTGTGATTACAAGGAAACAGTGAATGGCTGTGAACTTTCAAAATAAAGACGTGAAGTCTGGATGTCACACCCTACTGCTCCCTCAGTTGCTTCGAAGTTACTCACTCTGCCTCCTGGACTGGATCAAAACAGACAATGGAATATACGGTAGGTATTTTTTTTGGAGGGGGGCATTTTAATTATTTTTATTGGCAGGACAGTAGGATGCAGAAACTAAAGAGACAGAGAGAAAGCACAGGCTGTCAGACAATCTGTGGCTAGAGACGCCATCACCGGGGGCCTGCATGGACTCCGGCACACAGTGAAATATGTTTTTTACGTTAAATAGGCAATAATGTTTTTACAATGGCAAAACAAGGTTCAGTACAACTACAGTATGTTGCAAATAATATTGCCCCCAACATATAATTTCAAGTGTGGTCATTTTGCTTTGTAACTGACATTTTTGACAATGTGTTTGTTTGTTTTCATTTAGGTTGTCCTCATGAAAGGTGATTTTTAAGCTAGTGTACCCTTTAAGCCCAACTGAATTTATTCTCTATTTCTTAAATAAATTATTTTACGTATACCAATATCAGTTTAAGTTAATAGTAAAGTATGAATTAACGTATCATAAAATGTGAGTTATATAAGCTTAGCATCTATTTTGTTGTTGCAATAAGTTATTTAGTTGTAGCGTGTGGTATGTAAACTACTTCATAAAACCCTAATATAAATTTTAAGTAATTCATATTAAACATTGAAGTAACCTGTTGATGTATGCATGTATGAAAACATTAATCTCTCAATTAAACATTATAGGCATGAGTACGTAACCAAAAAAAAATCCTTTAATGGCCTTCCAACACCAAAGCTTTTATTCCAATTTAAAAATTACTACCATGAACTGCTTGCTCATGGGCCTCTTTAACTTAATAAATATACCTTTGATTGGCTTGAATTCAAAGTGACATATATGTAACAAGTACATGGATTGGTACTAGAGACGTTAAAACACAAAAACTTACTTTGTTATTTTTTTATTTTAATCCTCATTAGGTACACTTACCCTAATCATTATTAGATGAAATTTAAAAGAGGCTGCTGTTGTCACATTCTCCTCAAGGCTGCTTCCAGCTCCTTTGCGTGTTCAGCATCTTGGAGGGCCATCTAAAAATGCTGCTCACGCTGAGCCCGGTTCAGCGCCTGCTGCTCCACATCTGACTCCTGCATCCCCCTTAGGACAGCAAGAGGCTCCTGCTCCCGTTGCCGTTTCCTCCTGACTGAGAACTGCAAAATGAAATTAATCTTTGGTGACCAAAGTAAAAGTACTTGTTCAATACGGACAAGCAAGCATAGTCTTTAAAATATAAACATAGCAATTACAACTAGCAATAATTCCAAGACTGGTGAATGTTGGTGATGAGGATAGATTATATAAATCCATAAAGTGTGGAGGTGCCTATGAATCAGTGTTAGTTTTGGCATGATTTTAGTTTTTCAGTCTACTGTAGGTATGGACAATAACTCTTGTGTGGTTTGTACAATGCAATCTGGTTCCACACTGATTCTTCTGTGCGTATTTACTAATATGTACTAATGCAATTTAATGTGTAATTGATGCATTAAAAGACAAGTCCTATGGAAAGTGACCATTGATGATCAAAAGCACATTCAGCTATCCATAATATTAATTTTGTAAATTAGCTCAGTAAAGAGCTTGAGACAATACACTTCTCAACCAAAGCATTCTCAAAGTAAATTTCTGCATACAGGTTCTTAATGGTGTACACATTTCCCAAGCTAATTCCCTACACTGTTGGAACGATTTTTGTAAGCCATGTGTGCCCATTAATTGGGACACTTCCTGGCAGTGCCGGCACAAGCCTTTTGGGGGCCCTAAGCAGAATTTGATTTGGCCAGGGGGAACAAGCAGCCACTTAGTTCACTTATGCCTAGGGCCGGTCCTGCTTCCTGGTAAACTTTCTAATTTCGAGTTGCCCCATACTCGTCGGAACACGGACCAAAAACTACATGGTACCAGGTAAATTTGCCTAATGGAAATGCAGAAACGGCGAGCAGTGTAGAGTTGAGCTGTTACGTAGAAATGGAAATGCTTTGCGAGTAGAGTCGAGGCAAGTAGATTTGAGTCGGTTCTGGCAATGGAAAAGGGCAATTCGACTGCTATAATATATTGCGGGTTACCAGATGGATGCCAGTGCCATAATCTACTTGCAATTGAATTGTCCTTCCCTCCCGCTTGCTGGAGGCGCCCCCCTGGGCTGTAACAACAGAACAACTTTCTCTTTCAGTGACCAGTTTACAAACTGTAAAAAACATATTGCTCATTGAGCATGGCAGACTTTAGTGTATAAATCCATTGTGAGGAGACACCTTTAGTTTATACATGCATTGTGAGGAGACACCTTTAGTTTATACATGCATTGTGTATATATATTAATTCACTGGCACCCAACCAACACAAGAGGTCGCTAGCAAACAACATGATAATGTACACATTTCCGACTGTCCAGCACTTTAGCAATATGTGCTGCCCCCATGTGGGTACCACTGGGCATCATCGGAATGTCGCAACCCTGGCCACCGTGACAGTTATGCTGCGAGGCAGCGACCTTAGACCAGTGAATTATAAATGTAAGACCTAAAATCTAAAACCATGGTATAGTGGTGAAAGTATAGTAGTTCCATGACATAAACTACCATTTGTGGTACATTTTCTTGCCCCATAAATATGTTAACCTCATGGGTTGATATTCCAATATTTTAGCCTAGATTACTAGCTATAATGGGTCCACTAGAACTCGTATGCACTAAATTATCTAGCATATTATATTCAAACAATGATGCTGTACTTACCTAGGATCCACTAAAACTCTCCTTGAAAACAAATATCAGTAAACTTACATTTCGTTCAAACTGCGGCCAGATAGCACTTTGAACACTGGCAGTGCATATTCTATTTTATTTTTCCTGATGCTGCTGCTATCAACTATAATTGACGACATATATTATATTGACGACAGTTTAAATGTCTGGCTCTCATTATAAAATGTATATTCTGTGTTGTTGCTACCGTCAAGAAAAACAAAAGTAAAAATATTTTGTATGGTATTACAACCGTATACCTGGCGTATGGCAAAATAGACATCTCATTTGCACCACCTGGTGGCTGCTGTTAGTGCTGACCCAGTTTGACCACACCCAAAAGATGTGTATTTTGGCAGCTATATGTAAAATCTCAACATAAGATGCCATTGTGTCAAATTCATTTTGATATGACATCCTATCTTGTGTCTCTGTGTGGGAGATAACATTTGTAATGCCTACACATTATGAAGACACATTATTTCTATCTAAGAATACTTTGAAATGTTGCTTATTTATTTTGCAGTACCCAGAATTTCAAGAATTACATGTTTAGCCTCGCAAACCTAAAAACATCACTAGCATGACTTCCACTTGTATGTAAAATGCCAATATACAGTACAAAACAAAATAAATATAGAATTAATATTTCAATGGCATGCCGCACAATGCAAAAGGCGTATGTACTGTATGTATACATTATAATGAAAATGGAAAAAAGATTAAGAATAATTCTCATCGCATTTTATGAATAAAAACAAAGCCCTCAATCTGCCACTCTAATCTAGACTCATAACTAAGCTCTGACATTTTGCCTTGATGCACACAAGTATACAGTCACAAATGTCTTCAACGCTAGTTGAGCACCCATGTATCCGTGCAATTATGTTAGTCTGACTATTCTGGAAAAAGTCAGCTGTGCAGTTAGGGCCAAATTCCAAAGGCCTTGAAAATGAGAATGGATTTACATATTGGCACATCTTTTTACATTTTTAAGGTTGTTGGTTAAGAAAAACCAACAGATGGAACATATAAAATACATTGCTTATACTCCAAAACAAAACTCTACATCAACAGGAAGGGAAAAACAAGGAGATAGATGAAGCTTTGCTTTTTGTACATTCTAAAGGTTTAGTAGCACCAAGTAATATCTTAAGTCACACATTTTAAGGGCTTTTCACACAATGTTCTTAGCTCAGGGCAAATCTTAACGATAGATTAACACGTCTAAGCACAGTGTGAACGCAACTTTAAAAGTACAAGCGACAGTAAATGTAAAGCTTTAATGGGAAATAGACCGTTCAGTTCAGCCAGATGTTTCAGTTTCTTCCACTGTGTTTCCATCCTGTCCTTGTTATTTACAGTAAACAATGTAAGTGGATCCAAGAGGACCAACACTACTGTTTACTTGTCTTGTTAACTTCATATGGCTTGGTGAGGCAGAGTACAAAAGAGACGGTAGAAATGTGATCAGACAGGGACCATGACAAGATTCTAAAGTTTTGGTGCATCGTGTCTTTAACGTCTACTGAACTGCTGGCTGCTGCTGTTTTCCGTTTATGCTGCCGTTAAAACTCATTAAGTCATCGTCATTGCATTAGCCATAGGATTTAGCAAGACAGCAAAAAACTAATATCGGGACATGTTATACAAGTTTCATTAGCTCTCCTTATGGTCCACCTCTGTCTCCAGTTCCTCATCAACCACTTCCTGTATTTCATCATCATGGAGTAGCTGGTTATCTTGTAGTTCGTGGTCATCTTGAAATTCTTCATCATCTTGTAGTTCTTCATCATTTTGTAGTTCCTCATTCTCTTGTGTTTCTTCACCATCTTGTAGTTCTTTATCCTGTTCAAGTATTTGCTCATACTTTAGCTGTTCAACTTCCTGTAGTTGTTGTTCTTGTAGCTGCTCAATTTCTTCTTCCTCTTCATCCTCCTCGTGCAGAGTCAATTTCCTGTCCTCTACCAGCTTCATTTTGTCTCGGATGTGCTCCGCAGAAGAAGCCATATCCCCAGGGCTCCCAAAGTACTGCTCACTCCTGAATGGGTACAGAGTTGAGGGACAAAATTAGCATGTATCATTAGTTTAGGTAAACATCTATCTGCACTTAATTACAAAAAACATGCTTCTCATTCATTTCAATAGGACCCATACAAATAGGCTACAGTGCATCCGTAATGTATTCACAGCGCCTCACTTCTTCCACATTTTGTTATGTTACACCCTTATTCTGAAATTGATTAAACTCATTATTTCCCTCAAAATTCTACAAACAATAACCCATAATGACAATGTGAGAGAAGTGTGTTTGAAATCTTAATTTATAAATAATCAAAAATGATTAAAGCACAGCCTTTGCCATGACAATCAAAATTGAGCTCAGGTGCATCCTGTTTCCACTGATCATCCTTGAGATATTTCCAAAACCTGATTGGAGTCCACCTGTGGTAAATTCAGTTGATTGGACATCATTTGGAAAGGCACACACCTGTCTATATAAGGTCCCAGAGTTAACAGTGCATGTCAGAGCACAAACCAAGCCATGAAATCCAAGGAATTCTCTGTAGACCCCAGAGACAGTATTGTATTGAGGCACAGATCTGGGGAAGGGTACAGAAAAATATCTGCAGCATTGAAGGACCCAATGAGCACAGTGGCCTCCATCATCCGTAAATGAACAAAGTTTGCAACCACCAGGACTCCTCCTAGAGCTGGCAACCCGGCCAAAATGAATGATCGAGGGAGAAGTCAGGGAGGTCAACAAGAACCCCATGGTGATTCTGACAGAGCTCCAGCATTTCTCTGTGGAGAGAGGAGGACCTTCCAGAAGAACTTCCATCTCTGCAGCACTCCACCAATCAGGTTTGTATGTTAGAATGGCCAGACGAAAGGCACTCCTCAGTAAAAGGCCCTAAGAACACAGCCAAGATAACAAAGGAGTGACTACAGGACAACTCTGTGAATGTCCTTGAGTGGCCCAGCCAGAACCCAGGCTTGAACCTGATTGAAAGATCTCTGGAGAGATCTGAAAATAGCTGTGTACCGACACTCCCCATCCAACCTGATAGAGCTTGAGAGGTCTTGCAAAGAAGAATGGGAGAAACTGAACAAAAATAGGTGTGCCAAGTTTGTAGCATCATACTCATAAAGACGTGAGGCTGTAATTGCTGCCAAAGGTGCTTAAATAAGGTATTGAGCAGAGGCTGTGAATACTTATACATGTGCTTTTTAATTTTTAATAAATTTCCTAAGATTTCAAACACACTTCTTCCACATTGGCATTATGGGGTATTGTTTGTAGAATTTTGAGGGAAATATTTAATCCATTTTGGTATAAGGATGTAACAACATAAAAAGTAAAGCGCTGTGAATATTTTCCAGATGCACTGTTTGTGTTCAGTATACTCACTACTAGCATCTACTTAGTTACAATGCCCCATAAATTAAATGCCAATCAACTTTAAGTATCTACAAAATGATTTTCACAATGACTCAAATCAACATGTCAAAAAACTACATTTATTTTTAGTGTTTTTGTTTTACAAATTCTTATTTTTATTCCCATGATTCAATTCTCTGCAATTAAACGAAACTCCAGCTACAATGTTGAAGAAAATCATTGAACACATAGAACACTGTCAAATAGGGCCGGGAATTGCCAGGGATCTCCGGATACAATTTTATCACGATACTTTTGTGCCAATACGATATGCATTGCAATTCTTACGATTCTGAATGTATGACAAATCAATATTGTGATTTTCTGCTTCTTTTCTTAATTAAACATGCTAATTAAAGAGAAGAAAATAATTTGCTAAAAACATTTAATACTATAACAAAAGCAGGGCAATCATTTACTTAAAACTTTCTAAGTGTTATTAATGGAATTTAAATGATTATATTGAAAAGGTAATCCACCCAAAACAACATACTCCTATGATATACATAGGCATAATAGTAAAATAAGCTATTTTACAAAATATATAGACTATATGATGTAGTATTGACTTTTCATCTAAGCCTATATTACATTATAGTAATTTAGCAACCAACATAATCCTCTGGCTTGATAGAGTTTGACCTTAAAAAGCAAAAACGTCAGTATCAGCATTTGGAACACTAATATTTGTAAAGTCACTCATAAACTGCACCATCAGTACAGGTATTAAAAGCATCATGTTGAACTTGGAAAAAAAATGTGTTGCTTTCTTCCTGTCTGAAAAAGAGAGATTAAAAAAGAGATTGCCAATAATCACATTTCAGTTGTCAAGTAGTTGCTCAGAATGTATTACCCACAATGCACGGTGCAGGCAATTGACAACGTATGGGTAATAAAATGCAAGTGAATGTAGTGAGGTTTGCCATCTCCCCTTTAGTATCAGTCTTAAAGCCGAGAGACTGATGAACGTGCGAACTGCCATGAAGTGTATTATTCTGAACGCCTAGTGTTGTGCATTCAGGAAATGTAAATAAAATACTTTGACAATACGATTTAGACGGATGAATGCATTTTAGACAAATACGACCATATTTATTAACATTTTCTGGGGATCTTTTAAATACTTTGCTTACTAAAAATAGACTAATAATAAAGAGTATTACGATACACTGCAGTATCGATTTTTGTCTCCCATCCCTACTGTCAAATAAATGTATCTTTTATTTTTATCATGTTGATAAATATAAAGACGGCTATTTGTCTGTAACATGATCATTTAAATGGCCTTATTCGGACTAAATAACATTAGATGCAGTGCAAGTTCAAATAAAATTACAGTATTGAAGATGACAATACCAGAGAATTACAGTAACCTGCACCAGGATGCTTCAGGTGGTTAAAGTGCAGGTCTTAACCTTTCCTTTGTATCTTACCCATCTGGGAAAATAACAGGTACAGTGAGTCTGTCCAACAGAGTCTTCCCCACCACTTCCACCTCTTCGTATGTCTCCTGGTCCACGTCCCCAGGCAGGTGACCCTGGTCTGGGCTGGAGAATGCCAACACCTGGGGGAAACAGGAGCATCATTCAAGAGGACCTGGGGTTTAAGTGCTAAATGCATAGAAATAGAATGGATAGAAATGTCATTGAACTGCTTGGTGTGGTCATTCGGTTAGTACACAACAAAATGGTGATTGTTGTTAGTTGTCACGGTGACAACACGCAAATCGGTTTAATGCGGAAGTAGGCCACTAGATCTTTACAATGGAATGGTACACATAAAAATGGCTGCCGCTCTGACTATTCTGCTACATTGATTTGAATTGGAATGTCCTTTCTATCCATTCCATTTCTATGGCTAAATGTTTCTCCATTCTGCACAGATGATAGTGTTTAACATTCTCATAAATCCTCATCCTTTGAAATGAACCCATCAATCTGTATGTTTTAAATAAAACAGAGCTTCAGAAAGAGAAAAGGACTTCTCCAGATGTCAAATTCATTTCAAAGTAATTATAATAATAATGATATTCTACGCCCACCTTCTCTACTGCAGTATGAAAGGAGCAGGCCATCTCCAACCGCTGGACCCTGTCCTCAGAGGTGACAGTGAACTGCTTCCAGACCCGGTTAAGGCGTGGCAGGGTGTCACCAGAGGAGCGTGTGGTGCAGCGTAGAGACTGGCACAACACCACTGTCGCCTGCAGCAGCTGCCGGCCGTAGTCATACGTGCTCTGAAATACATTGACAGTCAGGTTGGATCTCATGGGTTGATGGTTCTGTTCAACATGTACCAACAATCACCAGATATTAGTACCTGTGCCACATCCACAAATTTCTTGTGCTTCTCCAGCAGCACTTTGGTTTCCTGTACATCGTCCCCCAGTCTGATGTGGGTTTTCAGGAGAGCATCTAGTAACTCACCTAGCCACTCCACAGCCTGTCAATCAACAAACAAGAATTACAAGACAAGCCCCCGATTTAAAGTGACGTTTAAGTGAGCAATCCAGAACCAATAGAGATCAAGCAATTAAGAGGTTGGTGTCCGCTGACTGACCTGTGATGCGTCTTCCTCACACTTGAACAACTGCACCATCTGTAGCATCTTCAGTCTCCTCACATCCACCATGTCTTCACATCTACACAAAGCCCAAACATAACAACAGTCACTTCCAAATGCCAAAAGTCTATTATGTTTCAGAAACATTACAAACAAACTCAACAGTTTAAAGTTATGGCCTAAAACCCGTCTCTAACACATTTTGAACAAACCTCTGCTTCCGTAGTTGCATATCCTCCATGACTCCCTGGATGTGATCCAGGTTGTCTTTGTTCTCGATGGGTACGTCCTTCCCATAGGACCAGGTGGTCTGGGTAGACATCTGATCCATCAGGACCTGGCCTTTTTCCCTCAGGCCTGCCAGGGCACCATCTGGACAGAGCATCACACAGGATAACAAACTTCAATAAAAATCCTTACTAATGTCAGTCTTTAAACTTGCACTATGTAACATTTTCGAAAACTACAAAAAAATACAAAACCGATATTTTCAGACTAGTACATGGTAAAAGCTAGCATATTGGATCCAGGGGTTGAAAACGGCAAATTAAATAATATAAAATATAGACAGAAGTAGAATAGCAGATATTGTCAAATTTCAATTTTAACTAGAAACAAATGCATTAGGAAACAAAATAGTGTTTTCAGAAATTGGTTGTATTGTATTAGTCCTGTGTTCAGTAAAAACATCTACGTAAAATTTGGCCCGACAGGTAAAATAAATGGGAAGTTACATAGTGCAGCTTTAAATATAAAACAAAATCCTAATCTCAACCATTAAAAAAATACCCCAGTTATTTTCCCGTTAAAAAACAATTACAAATACAAAAATAAATGTTTAGTAATATTCTATTAAACATAACTAAACTGTACTCACCGACACTCTTGAGTTTTTCCTCGAGATGCTTTAGAGTTTGTTGGATGGCTGCCCCATCAGCAGGGGCCACGTCAGCACAAAGCATGCCTAGTAGACCATCTAGTTGCTGGGACAGCTGGGAGAGTACACCAGGGCATTAGCACAAAGCCAACTAGACATCTAATTTATTTATCTACACTCACCAGCCACTTCATTAGATACACCTGTTCAACTGCTCGTTAATGCAATTATTTAATCAGCCAATCACATGGCAGCAAGTCACTGCATTTAGGCATGTCGACATCTAGTGAAGTGACTTTGAACGTGGTATGGTTGTTGCTGCTAACAGCTAAAAACAGGAAACTGAGGCTACAATTTACACAGGGCAAACAAAATTGGACAACATAAAATTGGATTCATGTTGCCTGGTCTGATGAATCTCGATTTCTGCTGAGACATTCAGATGGGAGAGTCAAAATTTGGCTTGAACAACATGAAATCATGGATCCATCCTGCCTTTTATCAATTGTTCTGGCTAGTGGTGGTGGTGTAAGGGTGTGGGGGATATTTTCTTGGCAGACCTTGTGCCTCTTATTACCAACTGAAATGCCACAGCCAACCTGAGTATTGTTGCTGATCATGTCCATCCCTTTTACGACCACAGTGTACCCATCTTCTAGTTAGGGATGGGAAAAAAATATATAGAATTTGCAATGTATTACAAAACTATTTTTGCCATTATTAGTATCGATTCTCAAACACATAAATCTATATTTTGTTAGGGGTGTTGAACTTGACAATGAGTTCACTGTACTCAAATGGCCTCCACAGTCACCAGTCACTAACCCTAACCCAATCGAGAACCTTTGGGATGTGGTGGAACAGAAGATTTGCATCATGGCTATTCAGCCGACAAATCTGCAGCAACTGCGTGACGCAATAATGTAATATGGAACAAAATCTCTGAAGAATGATTCCAGCACCTTGTTGATTCTATACCACGTACAATGAAGGCAGTTCTGAAGGCAAAACGGAGTCCAAGCCGTTACTAGCAAGGTGTCCCTAATGAAGTGGCTGGTGAGTGTATATTATTATGAGCCTGACTCCCAGATGGGCCTGTCCCCACAGTGTATAGATCTGAGACAATATGTTTGAGTAATACAGGTGGGTGTACCTCCAACTTGCCCTGGTGGTTGAGATGTTGCTTTCAGCCACTGAGTCCTCATTGAGTTACATAAGTAGTTAAATAAATAAACGGATAAACGTACATCCTGGGCAGTTCCGTGGAACTCGTGCGCTGACTGCAGTACGTTTTGTCTGGACTCCAGCTGGCTGGCCTGTCTGTAGCAGACGTCACTGAGCTGCTGTTGAAGACCCTTCAGCTCCACTAGATCCTCCTCGTCGCCGGCGCTCAGCAATGCTGCGATCTGCTGGTTTAGCTCCACGTACACCGCAAACCATTCCTGAGAAACAAGCAATAACAATACAACACTACAATTTACACACTAACCACTTCTAATAATGAATCATGTGTACACAGCAGTCCAGTACTCTGTATGTTACACTACATACACATTACAAACATTATTAAACAAATAACTTTTATTTTTGTAGTTCGTACAAACACAGTAGAATGGGCTAACATGCTAACAAAACAAATTGTGCTTGTATTTAAGCAGTTAAAGATAAGTTCAGACCTATTTTGGTGCCTTGCTTTTGTGTTACATTGTTACGTTACAAACTTTGACCTTTTAGATCAGGCTCAATGGAACCCCTGCTGAAGGATGAGTGGTACAACAGCCCCCCCCTTCTCCTGCTGTATCTCACTCAGGCTTTAGCCCTCTATTTAGCCTAGCGGGCTTGTTCCAGGACACGCACCAGTCCGCAGCATTGATTCAGCAGGGTCTCTCTTTGAAAACCCAGCCAGAGGAAACATTAGTTACTCATTACAGCTGTCCCGGTTGTACCACTTCCTGGTCTGTCTTTCACTGAAGCGAGTGTCTAGCCAGGATAATACTACAGGGAAGAAAAACGAGTGGGCAAGCGCTAACTTTGGCCTCAATTATATTCTGTTTTGTATGGGGTTTGGCATAAAATAAACAGCACTCGATTTTTTTCAGACACTAAATTGTTTTCCTATTTACATCAGTGGACAGCTGAATAGGTAACATTAGATTAATGATCTAGGAAAAGCTGCTACAGAACAGCACGTCTCCCGGCTGCTTACAGATTCTTACAAACAACTCGAAACTAGAAGGATAATCGCAGACCAAATGGTTGGGATCTGGAGGTGTTCATAGGGCAAAGTGATAGAAAGAGATAAAGACATATCTCCATCAGCTCCACAGTCTAAACAAACCCTTACGCTGTGTCGACTCTCTATCTGCTACTGTTGCCTGCTGTATGGAACGCTTGTGTCAGATGTGTCAGTCATTTTGTGTCTGTATTTTTCTGTTCTTACGCTGTGTTGACTCTCGATCTCCTCGTGTTTCTGCTGCAGGGCCTGCGAGGCTCTGACTGAGTCGCCAATCCCCCACTGGGTTCGCAGTTGCTCGGTGCCAGGCCCCTCCAGCCAATTTACAACCTGCATAGCAACAAGGGCGAGAAATACCCTGTTAATACATCACTCACACATTGACACCCTCAGACC
>JACXGM010002309.1:6275-47813 GCA_016801145.1 Umbra pygmaea
GAGCATTCTTTCATTCATTCATGTGTGGTTGTTTTGGTCGGACCTCTGCATTGTTCATGAATTATTCTGCCTTTGGATTTCCCTAGTGTACTTTAGCCTGATATATATATATTTGCTATTCCGGTCTGACTTCTGCCTGTTTTTTGGATTATTCTGCCTGTGGATTTCCCTAGTGTACTTTAGCCTGATATATATATATGCTATTCCGGTCTGACCTTTGCCTAGTTTTGGATTATTCTGTGCCTTTTCCCATGGACATTTCTACCTGTGAAGAATAAACATTGTTCTTTATTACATTTGGAGTGTTCATTACAATAGGATCATAGGAGTGGCAGTTCAATAAAGTAAAAAAAAAAAAAAAGTTTGCCATCCAAACAAGAAATAGCTTAGCTCGCCCGTCTCCGATTTCTTTAAACTTAACATTTTTTGATTGTTAGATTTTTACTTTTAGCAGAATGGCAGATGGAGGTGAATAAGTAACTTTGGTGGCGAATATAGGACTGGGCATGATCGACTTTCAGCACTGGGCGATATCTTTTATTGGAACTTAACACAAAGATGTGCTGTACAACCACGTCATAGAAGTCTTTTTAAAAGAGAAAGGAGGACCGACTTTGTTTTCAAATAATGAGCAGCTTTGGTGAGTTTGATGGATTTTTATATATTTTTACTAGCAGGGCCTTAACTAGGGATGGGCCGATACCGATACCAGTACATTTAAGTACAGGAATGAATGAAGGATGCAATTCTTACTTAGTAACTGTAGAAAACGGCATGACGAATCCCCCGGACCTAGCTTCTGAAAGCCACCTTCAGTGAGGAAAGACAAATGTTGGTAGTTTGCAAAACTTCTGGGTGAACAAAATAGTAGTATTTCTGAGTTCTGACATACTAACGTTAAGAAATATAACCTAAAGGAAATGCGATGTAGCCTATTTATATTTTGTTCAATATATTACCGTGATAGTACAGCTAATTGTGTACCGATTATAATAAAACAATAAAATACCTTAACAGAATAATATGATTAGGTAATTATCCCTGTTTTGGAGAAAGTCACTTCAAACAGACATTCTCATCTTATACAAAAGTTATGCAATGCTTAGTTATGGCAAATTCGAACACAAACATCTATTGCGTTCGCGTTTACAAATGTGTTTCTCTCACTTAGCTAAATAGGGAAGGAGACGTAAACCATTAACATCTAATAAATATGACACATTCTTGACCTGCAATTATGTTCTTCTGGATATGTAGGAATATTTACTTTTCTATATTTGAATTGGCTGATCAACATCTAAGAAATAGCAGATTTTAGCTTGATAAATGTGACATCGGTACTCGTATCAGCAAGTACCCAAAATGAAATACTCTGTACTTGTACTCGTTCCATAAAAAGTGGTATTGGCCCATGCGTAGCCTTAAAGGTTCTGGTTAGTGCATGTACTGTATTTATATTCAAGCAGGGGGAGATAAACAGACACACTTCATCCTGGCACCAGGCCTGTTAATACTTGTTAATTATTACTGCTTGCTTGTTTTAGATCACTACTGGTGTGAAGCATGTTCAGATCGTATATATATAAGGTCTATGGTTCAGATTCAGTGGTCTTAGTGGGCTGTGCCTTTGAGTGTGCATGGTAAACCTGGATGTGCGTTTAATCCGCAGCTTGTCTGCAATCTCTGGGAAAGTCTGTTGAATCCTGATTGTTCCTTCTGGCATTTTTGCATGTTTGTAGTGTTGTGACTGGGTGTTGTGAGTTAGTTCTTGTTTAATTGGTTAGGACATTGATTTTGGCTATCCAATGGCTACAGTATGTGTAATGCGACATCCTGTTATAGTGCATAGTGTTACATTCTTATGGTTTCAGTCGTGTCGGGTCAATTAGTGTATTGTAAGTCTCATAAGTGTTGAGCCTCGTGTAAATAACCTTTATCGAGTGGAATAAACTTATCTTCACTATGAATATGGGGTGCATTATATGCCGAATGACAATAACCTATAGCCCTAGAATGTCATTGTGAGGTTATTATAATGCGTTTTAATTTCGGGAAGATAGTGAAGGCCTAGGTGTAAAAAGCACGGCCCAAATGCTGAAACACTTGCACCAAAACAGGTGACATTGATTCACAATCGCTTTTGTTTCCTAACTCTACGGATTGATATCCTTACATTTTATTGACTTGATGTTATACTGTGAGGATTGCATGTTCCCTTAATTGTTTTTAGCAGTGTAGTATAGTTATCTATAATTTACAGATGCTATGCTTAGGTTTGTCAGTAGAGGATATGCTGGATCATCAGCCAGTACAAGCACGGACTCAGTTTATCCACATCCATCCTCAGCCAGTACTAACACAGACACAGTATAGCCAGCTTCAGATAAAATCAACTCAGACCCTACCAGTAACAGTAGCATCGGCAGAGACAAGCTTTTCAAAATGAAAGCTCATGAAAAGCTACCTGAGGTCCTCCATGTTACTGGAACGTTTGAGTGGTCTGGCCATCAAGGGAACATGATGTGGGGAAACATGTCCTATGATGATTTTGCCTCAAAAAAGTGAATAGGAGGAATATTTGATGGTAAGATTTGAATTCAAACATTCAAATGTTTAAACAGTAACATTTAAGATTGTCTGTCAGAAATGCATTTGTGTAAATGACCGCTTAACTAATTATGTAACACACTTTCTAAATTTTTTCAACACAGTCCAGATAGATTGGTGCCCGTGCTGATGCTAAAAATGCCCAGGCTATAGAGGGAACCAAAGTTAAGTAGCTGTATAGGTTTAATTTTACTATTTTAAGAAATACACCATCAGCCATAACATTATGACCACTGACAGGTGAAGTGAATAGCACTGATAATCTTCTTATCAGGGCACCAGGCCTGTCAGTGGGTGGGGTAAATTAGGCAGCAAGTTAAAATGTTGTCAAATTTGATATGTTGAAAGCAGAAAAAATGGGAAAGCGTAAGGATTTGAGCCATCACCAAATTGTGATGGCTAGACGACTGGGTCAGAGCCTCTCCAAATCTCCAGCTCTTGTGGGGTGTTCCTAGTGTATAGGGTGTATAGGTGCAGCCATAACCTATATGCTTCTGTTTACATTGTTTAACCAAAGTTAATCACACCACTGTACAGGTTTTATTTTACTATTTTAAGATCAACCCAGTATCATGCCCAAGCGTGTAATACACACGCTGGTCCATTGGGTTTGGCGTGTCAGTGTCACGCTTTGCCTTGCCAAGGCGTGAACATTTCACGCATTACGAAGTCGCTCCACCAGCAGGAGACGATACTTTTCGATTCGCATGGTGTCGTAGCAGAGTGTAAATTCTGTAGAGGTTAGCAGGTTGGTAGGATGATGGTGAACGGGCATATAAAAACATGCAACTTACATCCCGAGGTTTGAAGTTCAAGTCCAGGCGGACACTTTGCATGTATTTCGTTTTCTAATCCACCGCGATGCAGACGTTTTGCACACATCCTTTTTTTACTCACTATTCCAGCGCGACTCTTGGCCGTGATAATGGGTTATTTAAGACATACTTTATAGCTGCAGCCATAGCCTTTAGGCTTATGTTTACATATTTTACATATCTAATGATTCCATAGTATATATTGTATTCAATAAATATTGTTAATTTATACTTCATTCTGTTCTGTATATGTCTACTTATTCTTAGACCGACAGATGGAGCAAACTTTTAAAGGAGGGAGGATTGTAGTGGGAGCACTTGGGCGTCTGGTGTGAATGTCTGGCATGGAAAATGGTTTACATGGCTCACAAAATTTTGCCTAAGGCCCCAGGGAGGTCAGGACCGGCTCGTTGGCCACGCCATTGCTCCTCTCTAGGTTTCCTCCTAGGCTCACCCTAATAAGGAGTTTTTCCTACCGGGCTGTGCATCACTTGTTGTTGCTTGCTCTTAGAGGGTTTTAGGCCGGGTATCTGTCAAAGCACTTTGAGATGACTGCTGTTGTAAAAGGGCTTTATAAAGTACATTTGATGGATTGATATTCTCTAAATTGGCAAAAATCTTCCCAGGATTAGCCATACTGCAAACATCTACAAGAGAATATTTGTCAAATCAGCCGTGCGTTGAAGCGCGCCTGAACAATAACAGAGGAGGTTTGAAACACCTTAGACAAAGTCCAGACCTAAATCCCATTTACTGTATATGGTATATTGTGGCAGGTATATGCACAGAAATGCACACATCTCACAGAGGCTTTGCTTTGATATTACTCCTTGGGGTTGTGGTTATTGCTGCTATAGTACAATGGGGGCAGTTACTTTTGCATAACCTCTTAAACCAGGCAACACTGCTAAGGAGTCCAGACAATAGTGGAGACCAGACAAGATGGAAGGAGTGTTAAAACCTTTTTTATATATAAAAAATATAATATAATAATACATTTTTCAAAACAGGTTTGTGTTATTTGTTTATTTACAGTCATTTTTATGTAACATTAGGTTTTGGTTGAAAATTGAATAACTAAAATCTGCAAAAATGCTGAAAATCTGAGCATGGACAAATGCCACGACACTATAGTTTACAGCTAACCAGCAGAGGGCGCTGCATTACTGCAGATGTTTTTCACTCTTAAGTCAAGTAGCTCTGAAACATAAAATTTTATAATGGAGCATGTCTTGTTTTTCCATCTGGTAATGACTAAAACACATCAAAACTCTCTTTTCACACCATGATCTGGACATAATTGAGCTCCTCTTAAATATGTTCTAAAGCTACATAACAAAATTCAAACAGAATCAATGTGCCAGAGAAAACTGAGCTCCTTAAAAAAATCTCATTTGGTTTCATGGCGGTGGGCAAACCTGCACCCTTTTCCCCACACCGTGAAAAGTGTTAGAATAAATGACTGCAAAGATGTGGGGAAGGGGGGGGGGCGATGGTGAGCTGAAGAATAATCAAATAAAAATTCCTGCTGAAACCTTCACATCTAAACTCAAAACAGTTTTACAACTTCATAAAATGAAAATCTAAGTAATGGAAATATTTAACTAACACCACAATTTCCACTGGCTCCTGGTTTTAAAAAGTTTCATAGCGGTACTAATAGTAAATGAGGCAGTCTGGTACGGTAGCTGTTAAGTGTTAATCTCCCAATTATAGGCTTGATCTCAAATGGCATCCTGTTACATATAATGTGCACTACTTTGAGAAATAAATGGGATTAGGGCTCTTATTTGTCAGGGAAAAGTCTTCTAATTGGACCACACAAAATGTAATTTCACAAGGAGGGGTGGATTAGTATTCTGCCTTGGCTACTTTTCGATGTGCAAAACGAAATGGATTTTTCTTGTAATGTTTTTCTAATGAACTGTGATTAGTTCTCATCAAGGAGCTCATTTTGATCCCCTAGTTAAATTGCATATTTCTAAGAGGATGTGATGTTTGATATAATCCCTATTGGTACCTTTACATATGTGCAGATGCCTATTAGGTAGTGAACCCTATTGGGATCATTTATATGGCCACACTATGACTCAAGTCGTGAAAAAATTAACTGTAGTTAAACGAGTCATAAACTCTCCAAACAAGGAGTGCTGGACATTAAACTTTAGTATCAATTTGATGGGGCTTTAGGATGACATTATGATTCCACCGTTATTATAGGCAATGCAAACCTATAGATGTGGATCATGGAACAGACAGACATTTTACAGTACATTTAACCTTTCTGTTGCCACCTAACATGACAGTGATGAATGTCCTCTCAAACCAATGGCAGTGCTCGCGGCAGCGACCTTACCCACCTGTTCCTCTGCACAACACCTTTAAGCCGTCTCCAGCTCTCAAGATGTGTAAAAGCTTAACAATTGTGTAAAAGTAACAGCAGTCACCCACTATGACAGATGGCCTGTAGCTTACAATACTTTTGGCCAAACAGAAAGGCATCGTCGGGAGGGGTTGAGTAAGGGAGGAGGTCCATCAGTCATCTGTATTCCCGAAGAAGGAATCACGTTGAAACGTGTTTGTTTTAATAGAAATAAAAGCACTTTTTGTCCTCCTGGTGTGGTTGAATACCTCTTCATCACTCCATCACTCATCTAGTTAAGAAAGTTAAAGAACATTATCTGCAGGCTTGCCTCCAATACCCCTGCAGCCGACTACTCTTATTGTGCTAACGTTTTAACGTTTCATTATGCAAATGGTGTGCCAAAGAACAGACTGGAAGCTTAAACGTGGGCACTGTTCTCAGACAAATTTGATTGAGATGCAGAGAACAATTGTGTAAAGTTCCACGCAGATCCCCAGGCAGTTACAGTAACATCCCTGATTCTGCACTCTGTCTGAAGACAGTCTACATCCAAAATGTGCCCTTATCCCCTATGTAGCGCTTTACCTATCAGAGCCAAGTTATTTGGACGTTATTTGGCCTTGGTTTGAATTAGTGTACTTCAATGTGTCATTTGGGATGTAGGCATTAACGTTGCAGGGCGTCTCCTTGTACTATCGCTGCACCAGACACCACAGTGATCAGATGGAATCATGAAACACATTCCTCCGTCACATGTAGCGGCATGCAACACTTCTGTCAAAAACGAATCGGACTCTTGTGTAATATGGATAGCCAGAGAGATTAATAGGTTTGGGCAGAGTGCCAATATTCTGTTAGACCTCTGTTTGTGATGTATTATGGGAACAGACAGTGAAAACACGCCCTTATGACTCACACTTTGTCTACTACCTTTATTGTTGCCCGGGAACACCTCTTTTGGGGTGTGTTCCAAATACACTCCCCTGTTTTACACACTGACTCCCTTATTAAAGAGTAGTTTCTTCATAACTCACCTCCCACAGTATGCACTTCTCAAACACATAATTTTTGTCCCTATCAGCAGATCTCCTCCATCCTTCTCTAAATTCATTTAAGGAAAAGGGCAAAGGGGAGGAACCTCTGGGTCACTCATCCAGAGTGGTTTGCAAAGGACTGGAAGCAAGGACATAGGCACTGTTCAATTGAGATAACACCACTTCAATTGTGCATATGAGTTTTTCCTGTGCCTGTAAGACAATGAGGGAGGGCTTTAAATGCCTCTCCTGGGTTCTCATGAAGGCGACATTCGTTTTGCGTGGACAGGCTCGTTTATGGTTGGCAGTGCCATTAACAACCCCCATTAATAACATGCAACTGGGATTGTCTTAAGCATAATTGTGTTATCAATCACGCTTTTCCAGACGTAAACATACATTTACAACATGCCTACGAAACTCACAGGGGGGTGCTTGGCTGGGGAATTATCACAGATAACGCTTAATTATGCAGATTCAATTGAACTCATTGGGAATGAAATGACAGAATATGCAGGCTAATGAAAATGTGTGGTCTGAAAGTTAATTATTGTGACTGCCATGACATGGTGAAGGTAAGTAGAGTTATAATCAGGGATGAACACATATTTGAAGGAACGGCTGTGTCAAGGATGAAAACTGGAGGAAGAGGTAAATAATGGGAACATTAAGGTTTCTAAAATGGCACCTTATGGACCATGATAATGAAATAGTGAAATAAGAAAAAGCTTCCATTTCAAAGGTAACCTTACCCTGGATGCCAGCCAGCCCAGCTGGCGAGGACTGCGGTTCCCAGGATGCATCACCCTGGAGCTCCTCCAGACAGGTGTCACAAGGGGGGAGGAGCCACAGTCCTAGCATAGTGATGGTGTCAACACAGGTGCAAGGCAGATGAGAGTTCAATCGGGGGTCAACGGGGAGGTCAGTGGAATGTGACTCATGTCCATTTATTATCATGGAAGGATCGTAAAATCTGCACGTCTATCCTGATATTAATTAAATAGGCTTCCCTTCATATAACTTATTACTAAGTCTTTTATAGAATATTTTGTGTCGCCAAAAAATAATAAATCATATATCTTGAAATTGCAGGTAGATGTGGCTGCCTGGTGTGAACATGTAGAGCTTCAGCATGGGTTTGAAAAAAGGCTGTCCCCTAAGGCCAATAAGCTTTCCCACTGTCCCTCTAACAATAAAGCATAAAATCCCCTTGCCCCCCAACAATGTGCCCCCAAAAATCCCAATTTTTTTTAGATGCCCCAAAGCCCTCGCCTTACTTGATCTCTTTACTCAGTAAGTGGTGGGTTAAATTTCAGGCAAGCCATTTCTCACTGTCAGTAATGCACATCACCGCCCATAAAAAGGGAGTGGAGTGGATAGTGCTGCTGGGTAATGTAATCTGGTTAGTTGTAATGCCTTTATATGAGAGTCGATTTGATTAAGAGTTGCCCCTTTAGATGTTTGAAATGACACCCTGACGGTTCAGGCCGTGAAGGGCACTCTGTGGTAGCTTCAGAGAGATCGAGCGAGAGAGAGAGAGGAGAGATGAAGAGAACAAGAGAACAGAGAAAACAGAAAAGAAAGAGAGAGGAAAGAGAAAGTCGGTGTCACAAACGGAACCATATTCCCTAAATAGTGCTGTATTTTCTGGGCGAGCACTATGATGCTCAGTGCACTATGGGAGATAGGGAGCCGTTAGTGAGGCAGAAAGAAAGAGAGCTGCTGGTCGTAATCCAGTGTGATCTCATTAGAACAAGCAAGGTTGGAGAGTTTTACTGAAATGTGCCTCTAGACAACGCCTCAGAAATGTACCATGCATTTCAGTAGACGCCGTGTCTGTCTGGCCGATAAAGCACTGCAAAATTGTCATGAATAAAGATTGTTAAAAGAAAACAACCTTTTAGGCATTGTAAAAAAAATTTGATTTTGTGATTTTGTGTAAGTGCATAATATGTATCTGGATGTTTTTTTTTATACCCTCGTCTGGGTTTTACTGTTATTGAGGCGCCTGTTGTTAGTGAGAGAATGAGACAGTTCAAGCAAAAGTGTACACCCTTTAGCATCCTAAAGTCTTGCAAAACATTCTTGAAATTGAGGTGGGAGAATCAATGTGGTTCTTCTGTTTTGGGGGGTAATATCTGAATGACCCCTTTGCTCTCAGTTAGTTCAAGGACATACACAAGACACATGTACTGGTCTGCCGCTAGGTGTAAGCTTGGGTACTTCATAGAGAAAAGCACTTTCTTTACCTGACTGTCTGGAGACGGGCCCTTAAACCAACTGGCTTCCCAGAATACCCCGCTGTGTCCGAATGCCTGTGTTTGTCACCTTTGCACAAGCACAGACTTCAGAGAAATTCAGTATATGACACACTAAATTCTTGGATTCCTTTATTTTTGGTGATGTGTTTAAAGGACACTTCTGTGATACAATAATGTTTTGAGGTTTAGAGTGGCAGTGGAATTTGTCTTGTGTTCGTTTTCCTTTCGCCTTGATCCTCATCACTCAGTTGCTGTGTTTGATGGCTCTGCAATCACTACAGACACCCTGTCATCTGCAGGGAGTCTCTGGAACTCTCTTAGGGAATGACGCCAGTCTTATTTCAAAACAGTCTTTGTTCAAAGTGAGAAGGCATGAGGGAATTGTTTGATTCAGGAATCTATGGAACACTGACAATATTTTACAACTCAGATAAAACATTTTATCTATTCCAGAGGCAGTACTTGGCCATGACATCACCGGTTTGCTGCGATTTTGACTGATTCTGAATACTGCAGTTGTTTGCTAAGAAAAAGAGGAATCAAATGTGCAATATCAGCACATGGGCTTTCACGTCCCATGAAGCCCAACATTAAATAAATTAGTCAGTCTATCAGGAAAATGAATGGAATGAAACATAACTGTTGTCGACACCCCTTTCAGTTAGAAATAAGATTTCTTTAATTGTGATTGAATTATTTTTCAACACATTTTTTTCCACTCCCACCATGTTTTTGTACTGTGTAGAATTTAGCGTAATCAAAACAAAACTATTTTCTCTTTCAGTGACCAGTTAATAATACAGTATAATAAATATGATCAAAGCAGTTTAGATTAGAAAATGATTTCCTACACTATTTAGTTCATATTTGCCATTTAAATATGGGGTTGACATTCCATAATGTTTGTGCACACTTTAAAATTCATCCTACTACTGCCATCAGCAGTTACATCATCAGTGAAGACAAGTGAGCCAGGTCCATTGGCAGCCATTCATGCCCAAACATAATACAACCATTATACAACTAATTTCAAGCCGAAAGGGCCAACCAAAAGATGGAGACCACCCTGTGTTGTTTGCTGTCTTGATCCTACCAGATGGTCTGCACAGCAACCTCGGGTGGGATATGCCCATAACACGCTTACATCTTCTGCCACAGGTATGTTACCATTCCACTGTGTTTCCAACCACCTCTATTTCCCTTGCATGAGAAGGACAAGTCAGTACCCTCGGTCCAGGCCCAAACCCGCCGCTGCCATAAGACCTGGCATCGTGCCCGGAGGGCTCTCATCCATGCATTGGGCCAGTACCAACGATAGGCCAACCATTGTTGACGCCCTGCTCCTACCTACATTACACTCCCGGGGATAAGGTGTGGTTGTCCACGAAGAACCTGTCCTTACGAATGGAGTCATGTAAGCTCTCACCCAAATTCATTGTCCTTGTTGTTGTAGAGTCTGTCGTCAACCCAGTGGTGGTCCGGCTCAAACATCCCAGGTCTCAAGGTTCACCCTGTGTTCCATGTCTCCTGTGTCAGGCCAGTGTTGCGCTGCCCTCTTCTGCCTCCACCTCCACCGCCTCCTCCGGCCCGTTTTATTGATTGGGATCCTGTGTTAACTGTGTGGCAGCTTCTGGACTCACATCGTCTTGGAGGAGGGTTCCAGTACCTCATTGACTGGGAGGGGTACGGGCCCGAGGATAGGAGTTGGGTTCCTCTTCACCAGATCCTTGACCCCGGCCTCGTCCGGGAGTTCTATTACCGCCCGCCTGGGGCCCCTGGTTGTCAGCCCGGTGGCAGTCCTCGAAGGGGGTTACTGTCACGACCCCTCCTCCGTAGCTTTTTTCCCCGTGTGTCTGTTTGTGTTGTACATTGTTGGTTCCTTGTTGGCGTTCCTGTACACACCCCTCCTGTGCCACACCTGTGTCCTGTTCCGATCAACACACCTGGTCCTGACAAGCCTGCCTGCCTATTCAACCTTAGAGCAGTTTCCAGTACTGGCCGGATCGTTAAGTCACATCCGTATGTGCTATGCCTAAGAATCCAAACCAGCTTCTTGTTCTGAATCTTGTTATTCTGCCTGCTTATCTCTGCTCTGCCCCTTGTCTGCTTAAGACTACGAACACCTACCTGGGAGCTCTGACATTTCCAGCACAGGACACAAACCCTTCTGGCATCCATCAAGCCATTACTTGGACCTCTGTTGTGGAACAGCTTCACCACCAACCTCAGGATATTATAATTTCTGCGTCAATCAGTTTTCATTGCTTGTAATCTGCCAAGTCTGTTTTCTGTTATTCCTTATTGTATTAATAAATCCATCTTGTTGTGACATGCACGTCTCTCCAGTCTGCATTTGGGTTTTACCCCCTCAGAGAGGAACGTTGACATAAGTCAGTTCAATCCCCCAGCTGGCAAAATGAATGATTTGTTGTTCTGTCTGTGTAATGGATAGTTAACCTTAATTACTCTGAGGTTGTTACTGCCAATAACAATTGGTTGTTAGTCAGTTTGCCTGGTCAAATGATGGAAAAATTAAATTCATAGTTTAGTTGTTGCTTGACCAAACAATAGAATGGGAAAGATGATCTAAGCAACTTTAGATGATCTTAGTAGCATCAAAGCCTATTATCTCCTGAACTGTACATGCTAGCAACTAATACATGGTATCGCGTCTCACAGTCTGTCATTTTTCTACAACAAATTTATATTACTAAAAACATTACAGGCAGGATGCAGGAAATTAAAATTACAATATCAAATCTGCAATGATATAGGACAACCACCTGCACATAAACAACCATTTTGGAAGGGGGAAATGGCATCAAAAAAAAGTATGACCTTTCCAGAGGCCAAAAGGTCAACCTTGTGCCAGGCAGACTTAAACCCCTTTACATCTTGAAGGTGTTATGATTTGCCAGGCATGTTGGATCAAGCATCACAGAAACAGCTGACCTCCTGGAATTTCAGAGTCTCTAGAGTTTACAGAGATTGGTGTGCTAGACAAAAAACAGCGAGTGGCAGTTCTGTGGGCAAACCACCTTGTTAGCAAAATTGGTCAGAGGGGAATTGTTCAATTTGACAGAAAGGCCACAAAAACCCAACCACTCTTTAAAACAGTGGTGTGTCGTTGAATGCACAACGCATCAAACCTTGAAGAGGATGGGCTAAAGGAGCAGAAGGCCAAGCAGAATTCCACTCCTGTAAGCTATGTTTCCAATGGCATGTACAGTCTCCAAATGGTAATCCAACACCTTTGGGATGTGGAGGATTGGAAGATTCTCAGCGTGAAGTGTAGCTAAAAATTCTGCAGGGACTGCATGATGCTATTGAATTGATTCTCAGAATGGACCCGAAAACCCGAAAGTAATGGTACCAACTCCTTGTTGTATCCATGCCACAAAGACTTGGCCACTGAGTGTATGTACATATAAAAATGAATGTATGTACATATAAGAATGTATTGTGGGGTGCCCTTTGAAAGTGGAATGCTTTGGAAACTTCTTATTCTTCTGGGTGGGTAAGCAAAAAATCCTTAGCCCATTTAATTAGTACTTGACACATTTAACAATGTCATCTCTTTGTCATAATGAAAATGAAAATTTAAATAAAAGATTTGTTTTAGTAAATTAAAATAAAAGATTTGTTTTAGTGTAAAACAATAGCTAAAGGCAATTGTTTCAAACTGATCTCCCATAAAGCTCTGAAATGTACAATGTTACCAGAATAAAGTATGAAAAAAGAGTTCCACTCATTCTCACACTGGTTGAGCAAAAATCAATTTATTGGAATTTTCCTGAACAATCACTCAATGAAACCTAAAGAGGGGAGCATTCAACAGTTTTTTTGTGCAACTTTGCAACCTTTTACAAATAACTAACCCTAAGACAGATGGCAGATACAATATAGCTTTTTGGGAAGTGGCCTTCAGATGTTGTATACATCCCAACTTACACTATTTGTTAATCACCCTATCTAATGCTCCATTCCGAAGTAGTGCACTAGATGGAGAATTGGTTACTATTTGGGACATCTCCACTGATAATATACTCCACTCTATTATACCTCCAAAAATAGCCTAGATCAATGAAATCAGGAACAATCATCTGCTAAAATCTACTGGGTCAGTTGGTGAACACGAACTGCAGTACACAGTCACAGGAAGATATTCTGGTGATATGGAGGGTAATATAGATTCACTGTAACAGGAACTTAATGTCTTTCATAGCAAGCAAGCCTGACCGACAAATGGAGGCATTTAGAAAAAGATGTTTGAATTAAAGAGTCGTCTTCCGCATCGAATGCATTACAGTCGTCTGTTCAATGTTGACCTAAAGGTCTTCATCAGGCTAACACAGTTGGGTTCTTTTGACAGCATATTGGATGTAACAGTGAATGTAAGGCTAGTCCACAGCAATGTTAAGTTGCATTGACTTGTTTCAATTATTGCTGAAAGGAATTTTGAAAACATGGCCTACACCAGTAACAGACTAGCATGGATTTAAAAATAAAAATCTATACTTGCTGTGATATATAAGTATCTTCCCACAGCAACATGTACAGTAGTCCATATCACCATTCTGTCATTCTCTCAAATCAAATTTCTGTACAGTAAATTGATATTTAAGGCAATCTGAGCCACTGTACATTGAAACTATTAAGCCATTAATGAATAAATCCATATAAATGACACAATGTGCATTTCAATGCAGTTAACGTGTATGTTTAGATAAAAGCAGCTGAATGACTGTCCTGGGGTTAGCTTTGTCTTTGAATGCCAGATCATGCAGTGGGATGACAACTCTCCCTCTTTACCCAAGAGGCACATCAAGGCCTAATCTTCCAATTAACTATGTAATGTGCTCATTAAAATGGTAAAGCAAAAAGGCCCAAAATAATCCCCCTCAAAAAACTATTTGGATATCTCCATGGGTACTTTCCTCCTCTTCAACTCCTCTTGAGACATATGGACAAGAGAAATGCAATTAAACAGTCTTTGCATTTGTTCTGTTTACTTTCTCAGCAGCATATAGTTTCAGGATAGAAGAATTGCCACAGTTTTATTTTGGTTTTACAGGGATCATTTCGCTCCTGTGGCGCTGCATATTATACTCAAGAGTATTTTATTGAACTTTACTGAAAAATAAATGAAATGGCACTCGCTTGACTTAACATGCTGAAGCAATCAGATGAGCTGTGTGCAAAAAAAGCATCACACCACATGTAAAATGTTTCTGGATAATTGCCAAATGGATTCTGTTGTTCATTTGATCATTAATTTATTTTTAAATTACTGAACTGCATGAGAACATTTGCAAGAATTCTGATGAGAACCAAAATAAATCTTCATACAGTTTAAATTCTAGTTATTTTGTAGTTATTTCAGCTAGCTGTCTGGTAGCATAACCATATAGATTGTATAAGATGAATGCTACAGTACCATACATTGGCTAATTTACACAATGGCTCAATAGCTCTCTCAAATGTATACTTCAATGTTGATGTGCAGATACAATAGAAAAAGGTAGTTCTGGGCTGTTTTTATCTTCCTTGATCTTCAGGATACGTGATCTTTAATCCTATTAAATGACCATCAGGCCATTTGTCTCCGTTCATTACCGTGACATTCGGGAAGACATATAAAACGGTACATTAAATTTGATTGCCAGGAACCTCCCAAAACAGGCTTCAGTCTACTGCATCTCAGCCAGTTTAAACGTATTTCATCAATGTCGAATCCCATTACTATTCTGTGGCATTTTTGCCTTTTATCAAATGTTGCTTTCTGATATAATTATGTTATTTCTGAAAATAAATCAGACTGTCTGCAGTAAATATAAAGAATTGCTATTAGGTTGAGGATGTGTTTTAGATGAGTTTGTAGAACTTTGTCTTACCTATTACTTTCAAGACTTATCATTACATTGTTAAAAATATAAAAAAATGCCTGGCATTGTGAAGTAACGTAAAAAAGATAATGGCTGTGATGATACTGGAAATCCTTTTAGAGAAAACCTGTTAAGTAAAACCTCTCCAAATTTAAAGGCTGTCATGCTTGTTTAATTTAAAGGCTCTTGGTCCCGACCTCGCCTTGGGCTTTAAGGGTGCAGGTCAGAAATGAGGCGTGGTCATAAAACAAGGTGCCTAAAGGATGGAGAAGACCCTCCAGGTGATGGGAAACAGGTGAGCAAAGACATAAAGGCTAAGTTGCCACACGTCATTCTTACTCCCCCTAAGCACGTTCTAAGGCCTGATTGAAAGCAATGTAGCAAGTCACAGAAAGTTGATCATTTTGAAATTCCATTTTGAAAAAGGTGTCCTTTCCTCAGATTGTACAACTTTTCAACAGGACCCATAGAGGAAAGGAATGTTGCCACACTGTGACAAGACCTTCCCAAAGCTTGTTTTTAGCTGTGCCAGAAATCACTTCTTAAAACAATTGCATTGTTTCGGGTGAATGCTGCATCTGTTTTCTTAAATCTTCTGCATTCTCCTTGTTGAACCAGCTGTCAGCACAGACAGTGTTGCTTGAATTACGTATCTGTGAGGTAATTGATAAGAGCAGTGTCCTGGGCCTCGTTGGCATTCCAAGGACATGTTGATGGGTGGTAAAAATGCCTGAGGCACTCCCAGAGAACAGCATTACTTCTAGGGTCACATTGTCTTGCCATTCTACTCCGTTCTAAAGGAGCACAGCTTTATTATTATACACCAGGGATGGTGAGCAACAGATGCAAAGTAAAGTCTGTAAGTAGAATCAATTACAAACTTAAACACTGTAATCAGTTAAAAGATACCTTCCCAAATCGGTAATAATAAATTGGATAATATATTGGATGTGTTTTGAATTCAGAAAGGATATGGCACACATAATGAAAGGTTGTGTGTTTTATTTGGTCTCTATATTAGGCTAAGATACGTGTAAATAACATTGTCTGTGCTTCACATTCAATTCAATAGCTGATCAGTCAGCTCTGGTACACATTAGCAGATTACTAATTTGTTAAATTGTTGTAGATTTCTTCTGTAGAATTAGTGTTACCCTAGCCATATAAAATATAGTTTAACTATGGACACTCTTCTGCAGAACATGTAACAGTATCCCAACTACATGGAGCCTGAGTCGTTAGCTCTCTGTTCACCTGGGCTCATATCCATTATGTCACCTTCAACCAATGGATTCTCTGTTTTCAACTAAACTGCACTCAGCTGCTATCGTTTGTGTTCATCAGTGAATGTATATCAATTCCAGGTTTAGCATAGTCATTTGCAGTGTTGGGTAAAGCTACTTTTCAGTTACATTCCAGTTACATGCTGAGTTCACAAGTTTTGGGAAGTCCCTAATGAAGAAAAAATTATCAGGTAAATGGAGATCAGAAAGTGGCAGATCTCAGATGAGCACTTTTGGGATGTGGTGGAATGAAAGATTTGCATCATGGATGCAAAAAAAATGCAAGATAAATGCAGCAACTGCAAGATGCATTCATGTCAAAATGGACCAAAATCTCAGAGGAATGTTTCCAGCATTATTTGAATCTATACTACTAAGAATTTTTGGCCGAAATGCATTCCAGTTTGCCGCAGCTAACGACTGGAACGAGCTACAGAAGACTCTAAAACTCATGACCACTGTCCCCCTAACTTCCTTTAAATCTCAATTATCAGAGCTTCTGTCTGACCATTGCACCTGCTGACCCCCCCCCCCCACATGTTCACTACCTTTCCCTATCTGATCCATTACTGTGGCACTCTGCCAAATAAGCATCTGTGTATATACTGACTTGAACAGTATTTATTTTAAATATATTATTTCTCAACTGTTATTTGCACTGCTTCCATTTGCACAGTAAATTTTCATACTAATGTCAAATTTTACATTGTATTTGCCTGCTATGTACACTAATTCGATCTACCTCTAAATCTAAGATTTCTATGCACTAATTGTACATGTACTTATATCTGCCTCTTTCAATTTCGATTGTATTTCAACTGTATTTTTTATCTTTTGTCTTTATTGTACCCTTTGTGTAATACTTGTGTATTTGTATTTATGTGTAACTCTGTCTGTACTTGCACCTTTTTTGCCTTATCTTGGCCAGGTCGCCGTTTTAAATGAGAAATTGTTCTCACGGTGCCCACCTGGTTAAATAAAGGTTAAATAAAAAAATTAAAAAATTAAGGCAGTTCTGAACCCAAAGCGTCTAACCCAGTACTAGCAAGGTGTTACTACTGAAGTGACCAGTGAGGGTATATACCATTGTATGCAAATGTGTAGGCACCCCTGACATTTTCAATGATTTCCATTTATAAATAATTGGCTGTTTAGATCAACAATTACATTTTGATCTATTAAATAACTGAAGGATTTAGTTGAGCCTCCTTTAGCTGAATTAACAGCCTCTAGACACTTCCTATAGTCTGTAAAAAGTGTCTGGATTCTTGCTGAATAAATGCCAGAGTAGATTTTGAGCAGTGTTTTGGTCGTATCCAGCCCCGGCGTAACTTCAATTTGTGACAGATTCCTCTACATTATTCTCAAGTATCTCCTGATATTGAATGGAATCCATGTGACCCTCAACTTTAACAAGATTCCCAGTACCGGCGCTGGCACACAGCCCCACAGCATGATGGATCCTCCACCAAATTTTACTGTGGGTAGCAAGTGTTTGTCTTGGAATGCTGTGTTCTTTTGCAGCCATGCATAACGACCCTTGTTATGACCAAATAACTCCAAAATGAAGCTGACTTGTCCAAAATGTGCATTTGCATACCTTCCGCATCACTCTTCCTTACAGCTTCTACTTGTGCAAAGTGCACTGAATTGTTGAATGATGCACAGTAACATCATCTGCAGCAAAATTATGTTGTAGGTCTTTGGAGGTGGTCTGTGGGCTGTTTTTGACCTTTCTCACCATCCTTCGTATTTGCCTCTCCGAGATTTTACTTGGCACGCCACTTCTGGCCTTAACAAGAACTGTGCCTGTGGTCTTCCATTTCCTCACTGACAGCTTAAATCGCTGCAATTGCTTTTTGTAGCCTTCCCCTATACCATAATGTTGAACAATCTCTGTGTTCAGGTAATTTGAGAGTTGTTTTAAATACCTTTTCTCATGATTGGATGCAACTGTCTATGAAGTTCAAGGCTTAATGAGCTCACCAATCCAATTATATGTTCCAATTAATCAGTGCTAGTTAGTTACAGGTATTCAAATCAACAAAATGACAAGGGTGCCCACATTTTTAACCTGTCTAATTTCGTTTTGATGCATATTGCACATTTTCCGTTAATCTAATGATCCTCATTTCACTACCGAGATATTATTATGTCCTTCAGTTATTTGATGGATCAAAATAAAATTGTTGATCCAAACACCCAATTTTTTATAAATGAAAACCATGGTTGTCAGGGGTGCCTAAACCTTTGCATATGACTGTATGTTTGAGATAGCAGACTAGCATCTCATTTAAACTGACCCAACCTTTCTCCAGCAAGCATAACAAACACATCATATTACATCATCAGATGTGTGCCCATCAACAGCTGTAAGCAATCAGATAAATGACTTTCGGTAATCAAAACATTACTGATTTTACTTTTAGACAGGTAACTAATTAGTAACTGTAAAGGACTACACATAGAAAGTAAGTGAAACATTGAAATTGTTCATGTGACAACCGTTTATGCCCCATTAAACCGTCCCGCCCTTGGTTAGAAATTTGTTGTTTAAGTACCATACGGTACCATGAGCTACACTAGTGTGTCTTTATTTTCCCTCTCATGTTTTCCACATCGAAGACCAGCTGTCAACGAGGCGCTGCTCCACTCATCTGTTTTATGTTTAGGATGGTTATAGATGATAGAGGCAAGAGTTTACTGTTTGTTGGCATTTCTTCCCAAGGTGTGTGTGTGTGTTAAGGTACAATAGGAAATCAGCCGGGGTAGAATGGGTGGGAACTGACAAAGAGGCCCACTGGTGCTGAATGAATGTTCCACTTACAGCTGACCTTGTCTGACAAGTAATGCAGGAGTGGGCCCGTCTGATTAAGAGCCATGGCTGAGAAATCGGGAACACTGCTGTGGCCAAGCCGCCGAGCTTCTGCTGCACGACAAGAAGCCAGAGCTCTGTACATAACCACCTAGTAACAGGAAACAGTCTGAAATACCCCCACACCTTCTTCCCATATGTATCCCGGCACCTGGGACTGTTTCATTGTCTGTTGGGTTAAGAAATTGCGTGCAAAAGAGCCTTTCTCCAATTCACCTTCGCCCCCTCTCTCTTCCTTTCTGTTTCTCTTTCTCTCTCTCTCTCACTGTGTTACTCTCTCGCCCTTGGGTATTTGTAGATATTGCAGTTGTTTCCCGCCATAAGTGAGGAGTTCCTTTGGCTGCATTCAGTGAGGGAGAACAGCTGTTTTGTGTTGTGCTTCGGCGTCAGGAGCACTCTCTGGCCCACGCACCCACATATAAATCATCTCAACTGTTCGGCTGAACACACCCCTCATTTCTCTGCTGCTCAGTTTGACCCTGGTGGGTTGGGCTCCTATAACTAGCTGCTGAGCCTTAGCAGATGGACGCAGAGCTTTCAGTCAGGAAGAGCCTCTGATGCCCTGCCTCTTCCTCTGTTCATCCTGATTGAGGCAGGACGCATAAAGCCAGCCACAAACACTCTATAGGGACTGGTTCTGTGCTTAATGGTTGCTCTTTTTCCCTTTGCTCTGGTTTCTTTCAAAGCTTTGACCGACTAACTAGCGGATTCTCTCTGACTGATTAACTGACTGTCTGGTTCTGTCTGGCTGACTGCCTTTAACTTTGATTGATTGATTGTTTCTATGTCTACCTGTTTCTGACAGATTTTCAATCTGGCTGGTCCAGGCTGACTAGTTCTGGTTGCGTAACTGGTACTGTTTGAATGACTGGTTCTCTGTCTAACTGTCTTTCTAGCTTGACTGACTGGCTGGATGTCTAAATGTTTCGGAGAAGCTCCCCACCGTTTTTTTAATCTGTTCGAAATAACGCGCCGGTACACAATTGTTTTCCTTTTTACGACCTGGCCATTGTAACCTACAGTACCTGACGTCCCAGATTGATGAGTTGTAACATTTCTCTATCTTTTAAAAGTACTTTTGAGAAATGATGAGCGTAGAATGATCTCAGTAATCTCCAAGTGCTTCAGGACTGTGGGATCACAATGTGGACCTCGTTAGCAGACATGGGCTTAGCTTCTCTGTGGAATTGCATCGTGAGTCAACGTCCTACCAGCGCAAATACAGCTCTGAAGCGGGGGGGGGGGGGAATAATCCCATTCATTAACTTGGAAGGTCAATATGAGCTCAGGTTGATTACATGCAAGTGAACAGATGATAGTTCTTTTCATTTCACTGTAATATTGGTGCAGGCTATTTATCATGTGAGGTTCATGTGGCTTTGAATGCACAACACACATGTCACTACACAGCGTTCAGGTGGAATTCAGATTGTGATGAGACCTTTGATGAATAAATAGTAGTGTCAGATCATTGCTTCTGTCAAGGAAGATAGGGCTGTCTAGTCTGTGTCGATTTCCAGTTTTTTTCCTAAATAGATCTCTATTTCCTCAATAGTGTGCTACCAACAACCAGGTCCTAAAACACTATATTTTTGTCTATGGCTTTTAGTGCTCTACTCAAAACTAATGTAGTACTTAGTGCAGGGGATGGGGTGATATTTGGGATGTAGCACTGCTCTTCATTGGGTTAATCGATCTGAGAGTGAGTCGAGCATGAGGGAGATTTTTAAATGGTCCAAATGGCCTTCACAGGCCCCATTTCCTCTGTGATTAGATCTGGGCATACACTGATCTACACATGCTCTCATTACGGGCGCTGTGGTAGGACATACTATTTTTCTATAACATCCAAAACAACTGACTCAATACAGCAATCTTGAAATCTTTCAAGAACTGCCATTATTGCATACTGTGATTCTTATAGACAGATAATTGTACCAATTGTATTTCATATCAGGACATGCTATGTTTTTATATATTTATAGATATACACATGAATATTCAGTCATTGGAAATGTCTCGATCGTTTCTATCCTCCAACACATGCTATGTTGAAGTAGCCCTACAATTCTGAACATTACAAAAAGTGTTATAAATACTTAATGTATACAAATGTACGTCACACTTTTAAATACATTTGAAAATGCATAAAAATGAATGATTCATCAGTTCCTTTGTTTTCACATTCTGAATAAATCCAGCATTTAAAATGTGTTTTTTTTTCTGTATGGGCCACAGACGTGGAGGAAGCTAGGAAACGTACAGTACTATGCAACCGTCTTAGGCCACTTGTAATGTTTTCAACTATTTCTCTGATAAATTTAAAGTATCATTAGATTTTTTTGTCTGCCATATACTGTGCAAGTATTTCACTGGATTTCCCTCAAGGAAGTGACCTTTCATCAGATGCCCAACAGCGTTTTGGTTCTTCCACTTTGTCAAGTCTTCAACTTCAACAGTTTCTTGAAATTTCTTCATGATATTTCTTTCAGACATCCAATTACCTTTTGGACCACTCACATTCTTATGACATTTTATTATATTTCTGTTTATTTGTATTCTAATGCGATATAGTGCTTTTTTACAGACAAATAAACATTTACTGCCCAGATAAATAGCTTTTAACAGATTTTGCACAGTAGTGTAGGTACTCAGCAAATCTTCTCAGCTTTGGGTATGAGTGACAGGGTATTTTAGAGGATCAGTCGTTTGTGAAGGATATCAGATGATGAGGTCTTCCCTTTTTTGTTGGCACAGCTGTGCTTCGTTGTTCCATGAATTCAAACAGTGTGTACAATCGACTTTTCTGTACCAGTCGTTGGTACTCTGTGTGGGATATCCTAGGTATTGATGGTGAACTGTTTGGCAATTTCATCTATGTTTTCAATAAGTGCAGCCAGATTAATATCATTCTACAATGCCAGTTTAAAGTGTGATTCCAAAATTGACGCAATCTGCTAGTTTCCTGCTCATAAACTGCCAGACGCTTGTGAACTGCTTCTTTCAGGTTTCCAAGATTTCTATTATCTTTTGCTAATAACCTATTGCAGAGTGTCTGGGGGTATTTGAAGTGTTTTTTTAACTTTTCCAAGAAGGGATTTAAAAATAACAAATAACATTTGGTAGACATGTTGTTGTGCTTACAAAACCCATACTAATATTTAAAATAAGAGCGACTCATTACATATCAAAATACCTAAATAGCCAGCAAAAACTTTGACACTTCAATACACATGTAAACCCAGGTCTGCTACTTAGTCAGTAATCAGTGAAACTGTACTTTCCAAACTGAAAGGAGCGAAAAATTCCTGTCTCTCAGACCATTCAAAGGTACCTCACTTGAAGAGGTTTTCACTGAAAGAGAAACAATGACACACAGTTGGCGATGCAAACACAAAGGCTCAACCCAAATTACCTCACAAATCCTGTTGAGTTTCATTGTGAGTAGTGCCCCTTTTAAACTCCACTTAGTCATCTCCAGTCATTCAGCAGATTCACTAGACATAACACAGGCCTAAGTGGCTTAGTCCAGCATACCATTTTCAGCTCTGTTAGTATCAACTCTTAGTGTCAAGTCTGCTCATTCATGTACAGTGCTTAACATCAAATTATCTGTATCTACTGTATAGGAAATGATGTAAGAATGACATCAGGCAGTTTTCACATAAAAGTGGCTCTACCGCAGGTTGGGTTGGCAGTGGACCCTTACTGTAGATTGGGGATATCCCTCCCAGCTGGGTCTATTACTTCATAGGCAGCTTTCTCCAACTGGTCTCCCATGTTTGCCTCAGGGAGGATGAACAGAAAATGTCACCCTATTCCCTATTTTGTGCACTATTTTTGACCAGAGCCCTATTTACAGTAGGTAAAAGGGTACAATTTGGGATGAAGTCCTCAGAGAAGCAACCTGCTGGGATTGCAGGATCCATCCGGTCAAGACATATTTCAGAGAACACACTTGATAATGGCAGCAGTAGCATTCATTTCTCAGTCACCCAAGACCGTTGTTTTCACACAAATGAGGTTTCTCAGTGGGGCAGAGAGACAAGGTGCCCAACGCAAGCTGATTGGACACACTTAGTGATTCCAGTGTTGGATTATGTATGAAGCAATGTTGTTTGCAGAAATATGGACTAGTTTTTGTGTCCATTTTATATAACACTTTGCAGAACAATTATAAGCTGCGTTATTTGTCAATTTTTATTAATTAAAATGTATGTTTTCGTATAAAGATGTTGGGTATTATTTGTAAAACGTCTCAGGGTTTGGAGTTCTAAAACTCAAAGTTCATGAGAAGTTGAAGACATGTTGTTTTGTTTTTGAATGATGACTCCCACATTCCTAAAATGTGGACTGGATGGAAAACAGATGTGGTCTGATAAGACCCAGCCCTAGTGACACTGAGAAGATGGAGCTCTCCAAATCACACCCTAATCCCTTCATAGTGCACTACTTTTGACCAGACTTTTGTGGGCCAAAAAAATTTGAATTTAGGATGCAGCCAGTAACATTTGGCGCTTATCCCCACCACATCATGGTTCTCTCCCCCCTGGAATAAGTAGTGGAACAGCTGGGCCAAACCCTTCCCAGCTGAGGAAATGACAAGCCACTAGCTTGGAACAAAATTTCTACCGTAAAGGAAATGGAAAGATATCGTCAGAAATAACATAGAACTCGCTTCACTCTAATGTATTAGAAATGTCCTACTTGAGGATGGGATAGGCATGACAAAGGAACAAGCATGCAGGCTATGTCCCCTAAGACAAACATGATTTCCTAATGTTTCAGCAAAGACATGGGAGTCCCCAGACCTCTGGGGCCCACAGATAGCACAATAGTAGAATAGTAGGAACCTCTGTCAGCCCTCTGACACATGGTGTAGAATTTCATTACAAGAGCTTTAAAACATTACATTTTCTCTTAGCCCCATGGAAAAAACATAGTATTGAATATCTTAAATACATCCACATTTTCCCTTCAACCTCATTACAACATTTACAGAATAACATCATAAAACATAACAAAACGTTGGAGGTCAGTGCCCAAATATGTTAGTCCAGCACTCTTGCTATATCACAAAAATGTCTACAGTTTCGTTACTGGATTAAGTGATTTTGCATCATATTTATATAAATTACATAATCATAAAATGCAACATCAATGTCATTTTACTTTAGACCTTGACCAATGTTGCATGGTACAGTAATTTAATATTCTCTACCTAAAAAGGTTAATCTGTTTGAATGAGGCCTTACTTTGTTCCCTCTGTTTAAATTTGGCATGGATTATAGCTATGACAGGACAGCCCTACATGTGTAAATAACTGGCACAACGCCAATGGGTAATTGGATTTTATAGTCCACAAACAAGGTGTTCAACAGTTTTAGGCCCATTTCACACAGAAAAATGCTCCCTTTTTGTAGCCTCTTTTTGTTTTTGTACTTCAGTTTCTGGTATTGAAACATCTATATGAATTAGATTTGAGGGTTTGTTTGAGGGAAAATTTAATGTAATGCTGTATCCCATTCAACCTGTTGGCAGATAACAATTATGTTGCTCAGGCACAGTGTCAAGACAGCCAAGACTTGATAGGGAGGAAACTGATGGTGTGCTGGACTGATTCTGTGTATTTATGATTCATACTGTCTGTTGTTTAAGTTTGTATTATGTTTTGGGTTTTGCACGTCACCTTCTGGGCACTGAGTTATATAGATGGCTACTTTGGGTACATCATCATTACGCACAAGAGAAGTTTATTAGGTAATATTCTTTACAGCTGTTTAAGATTAGCAATCAGTATGGCTAAATAATCTCTGGTGCCCGAGGAGGTGCCCGAGTAATTCTATTGTGAGAATTAAACTCCTGTTCTGTTGAGAGATTAACATGAGGAGCCCTGTACCATCATCTGTTTAATGAAGCTGACAGACCTTGAGAGTAAGCTTTTCTGATTGTGCCCTCACCGCTAAGTGTTGTACGGAAAGTATACTGTATTGTGAGCCTTGCGTTCACTCTATGGGCCCTATTTTAACGATCCAAGCGCATGGTGCAAGTGCGCTTTGGCCGTGTCCAAATCCACTTTTGCTAGTTTGACAGCGGATAAACGGGTCCAATGCGCCGGGCGCATGGTCTAAAAGGGTTGTACTGACCGTCTCCATTAATTCATGGGTGTGTTTTGGGCGTAACATGCAATAAACCAATCAGAGATTAATCTCCCATTCCCTTTAAGAGCCAGGCGCGTTTGTACCTTTCACGCATTGCTATTATGATGGCGGATTTGCACCATAATATTTTTATTTGTAATATTTTGCATTTGTGTGCTGCTGTGCTTCCCTGTGTGTGTGTGCAAAAAGCATAGTGTGCACGCACTGTGTCTATGCCATAGGTGCATTTGACTAATTTGCTGTTAAAATAACTATGACATGCTGCGCCATTGACTTTAGACCAGGTTTTTGTTGGTCAATGGCGCGATCACCTTGCGATGCATCAAGATAGCAATACACCCAGAATTATCCTAAAAAAAAACACCTCCCTGTTAGACCGGCACTCCCATGGGCGCAAAAATGGGCGCAGTTGCATTTGCTATTTAAAAAATGCGGGTGCCTGACGGGAAATTGACAACTGCGTTGGTCTTAAACTAGCAAAGACACCTGCGTTCAGACTTTGCGCTGCATTGCGCCGGGTGCAAGATAGGGCCCTATATGTTTAGCAACCGTGTCTATGCCGCATTAGAGCATAGTAGCTTAAACATATATTTGTTGTGCAGCTGCAATGTTCATGTTTGTCAAGTACTCTACACCTATGATGAGCTTCCCCATGTTCTGGGGCCTCATTTATAAAATTTTGCGGTGGATTTGTGTCAGAAGTGGCGTACGGACGAAATATAGGACGTGCGTACACAAAGAAATATTCAGATTTATAAAACCGTGCACACGCACGTCCTACGCCATTTTCCCTTTAGAACACAGGTGTCAAACCGGTTCCACGGAGGGCCGAGTGTATGCAGGTTTTCGCTCTTACCTTGTACCTGACTGATTGAATAGGTTACTAATTGGTTAAGATCTCCCCTCACCTGGCAGTGTAGTTCTTAATTGGGCTCTAATTGAAAGGAAAGACCAAAAACCAGCATACACTCGGCTCTCCGTGGAACCGGTTTGACATCCCTGCTTTAGAATATCACAATCAACTCTAAATGTGGAGCAGCTTTTGCGGCTGCATGTCAGGTCCATAATTGTCAGTAAAACGCCCCGAAATTAATATTCATTGTTTGAGAAATCATGGCAAACAGAGAGAGGAAAACCAAAAAAAGAAACTTCACTCAATGTGAAGTAGAAAATATTGTTGGCGAGGTGGAAAAGAGGGGGAAAATGTTGTTTGAAGGGCACAGTGTGCCTATTACCAATGCCAAAAAGGCGTTGGAGTGGCAAAAGGTTGCAGATGCTGTAAGAAAGTCGGACCGTGGCCCAAATAAAAAGTGCTCAGATATCAGTCAATGTCAAAGTGTCTAGCGCTTCATCGTGAAAGTGTGTCTGCCACGGGTGGGGGAAAATTGGCTACATTACAGCAACATGTCTGCATCACAAATTATTTTGACATTGGCGGAATGAAAATTGCTTTCGATTAGCCTAATGAAAGCATGTTCATTCTCATTCGTTGCCATTATGCCAATAGCACCGATTACATTTGGGAAACCGGACATAGCTGCAAAATGTGCTTTTTTGTTTGCCTGTTCACTCGCCGTGTACGGAAACTTCATGTAGCTAATTATGCGACAAGCCTATTATACCGACTAACATGCCTGGCATAACCCGGCAAAGTCAGGGTTGGCTGAGCTCAATTCCATCAGGAAAGTGCCAGTTGCCAGAAATCCTGTTATTAGTGTTATGAAAGGCGCCAATAAATAATATGCATTAGGCTATTATTATTAGTATTATCTTCTAACAGTGCGAGATCAGCTAGCTATTGTACGTCATTACGCATTGTGATGGCATGGCTTTTTACAACCATCCATTTGATGGTATCTGATAATCAATAATACAGATGTCTGTATTAATCTAATTGTAAATGGAAAATAGTTCTGCACAAATGGAATTTCTTGCACCTTTCAAAATGGTTAAGACATGCGTCACGATGGAACACATTTAAAAATAAAACAAACTAAATGCATATAAATGAACACGATGTTTCTGTATCTGATTACGACATGTATCTTATGAAAACAATATTCCCCAATGGACAATAAAGACTATCTATTAATCTTTCTATCATTTTTTTATCTATCTGTAACAAATCAGGTTATATATATTATATATACAGACCAGAGTGACAAGAGGTGCTCAGTATTCTGGTGATTGTGATCTTGTGACTGGGGTGCGTTCATGGCTGTTGGGTTCAGGAGCAATACCGGTGATGGGAAGTGAGTGTTGGTGTGCAGAAACGTTCAACGTTACACTATCTGCACCGCGGGACATCGACAAGAATAGTAGTTTTAAACATGATTTTGTTCTGTTTACCTTATTATTTATGTGGATGAATTACATAACATGCCAATATAATTAGCCTACATAATATATTTGAGATTTCTTTTTGCTTTTATGTGCAATATGTGCTTCATTTGCATTTACGTTACAATCTTATTTTATATTGTTTGTATTTCTCTGCAGGCTGTTAATTGTAAGCATGGCTTTGTGACATCTTCATATTATTAACACTAGAACCGCCAAAGGCCGACGCCATCCGGCGTTTGAGTTTGTAATTAAAATATATCTGTGATTTTGAAAGCTACACCCTCCTGCTTCCTTGACTTTTCCTAAATATGTTTATTTTACATTATTCTGTTGTCCAATTTCAAAAATCTTAAACAGAAAGCTTTTTATCAATGATTTCCATGTTTTTTTTACCCCTAATTACTACTAAAACCGCCAAAATCCGACGCCGCCTAACGTTGGTACCCAGCCAATTATCTAGTACCCAGGCGCCTAGCAACCAAGGCGCTAAGCACCTCTCACTGAATGAATGCTTTCAATGGCTCAATGGCCAATAACCACAGACAAAATATCTTTAGCCCTGACTGAGAATTAACTAAATAATGTCTATCATGTCGTAAAATACTTTTAACTTTAGTCTTTGCAATATAATGTAATAACTAAAGTTACTGGCTATCATGTGTTTTAGAATTGTCGCCGATTATATTTCAACAACGAAATGCTGCTTCTCATACTTCAACATTTTACATAGGCTACACTCATGTTGTAGCAAAATAAATAATTGAATAATATTTGTATTATAAGTAGGCTATTTGTTGTTTCCATTGCTACCATAATCCTTAAGTTTTAAAATCACAATTGGCCAAATGTCGCTGCATTTACACATGTAATTCTCCATGTCGGATATAGCCTATTACACTAACTCCAAAAATACGTGCTCAGTTCGCATAACGCCTGACATAAATGAAAGGGCAGAGGGATTTATGAAACTATTGGATGCCCGTGAAGTTATATGATTATGAAAACTACATAAAATATAAAATGTCTGTAAACACGCTTCAAGTCTACATCTAGTCAGCGCAAAGAGTTGTTGAGGCGAGCAGATGCACTAAAATTTAAAGTAAAGCACTTTGAGCTGCATTCCTTGGATGAAATTGGCTATATAAATAAAGGTTTATTATTATTATTCTAATATAATGTACACATAAAATCAAATGAAAAATACTTTAAGGTTGTGTCATTCATTATTCTCAAATGTTTATTTTTTTCTCGCGAGCATAGACTGTAAAAGCCATATGGGCTTTCTTTGGCTCGATGGAAGGATAAAATAAGGCAATCACAATTTCTAAAACATTTCCATCATAATCGAAGCTATTATGTGAATGTATGCTGGCAGGTAGTTTTTCGATTTCGGTTACACAACGCTCTGCAGTTTTAGATGGATCTACAGTAGCCTACGTGTTTCATCCATCTGCCGACAATGTCGCCATTTCTCATTTCACCAGTTTTTGTGCGTACGCCTGGGTCAGAGTTGCCGTGAAGGACCGCACATTTTCTTGTCAAGTTTTCTTTTTATAAATCCCAATTATTGCGTAGAGAGCTGCGTACGTCTTCTTTTGTGCGTACGCCACGTTTATAAATGAGGCCCCTGGTGTTCATTAAACATCTCAAACTTTTTTCCCTGCATTTGTCTCCGTCCATCCAACAAATGCAATTACAGTACACCTTCAGCAACGCCACAACACCTATGTTGTGACACACAGTCATACAAAGTGATGAATAAACAGCCAAACCATTAGCCTTGTATACATCACAGTCATTCTGGTTAAAGTACCTTGCTGCAAAATATTGTAGTGGCCACCTTCTTGATGAAAATTTACATTGTTAGGAACAATCCTGACCCCAGAAACACCCAGAAATTATTGTGCTGGTCATTTTTCTGACATGATAGATACAAAAACACCTCAAATCTTCATGAAATGACGTATATAATCAAAGTTCGACTTTGTTAACGTTATTTAAAGTCCCTGGAGTCATTTTTGATAACTACAGCTCGATTCAGGGGAGGCGTTTGGTTGACTTCCTGATCTTTTTTTGACCGGCCCCTGAAATTAGTTGATTAGTTAGAAAATAAAACTTTAACTTTCGTTAAAAAACATAGCTACATTAAAGTTAGAGAGGGATTATGTTTTCTATAATGGCTAGTGCAAGTGACAAAATACCACGTTCAGTACGGTAAAATTGACAGTGTTGAGAGGGGATATACAGGAAAGAGATTTTTTATTATTTTTCTTTCACTTGTTTTTATTTTTAACTGTACTACCATCATTATTTTTCTTTTACTTGTTTTAATTTTATTTTTAACTGTTTTATATTCTTATGGATTACTTTTTGTGTATGAAATGTGCTATATAAATAAGCTTGCCTTGCCTTGACTAGTGTGTATATGTGACCCAACACAGACATCTAGGCGTACGGAGAGAAGGCATACTTTTCAGGAAACGTAAAAAAACACTATTCATATAACTATTCATTTTGGTGAAAAATATATTTCATTAACATTTTTGATTAAAAAACTTTGTATTCTGTAGATATATGAAATAAGTTAAATAAAAATTGCTTGATATAACAAAAGAAATAGAAGTCCCCGCTCATAATTCTTCCTGATTGGTTGCTGTCTCGTTTTCTTTTGTTTATATTCACTTGCGCGGTGACCAGCTGGGCGTTCGAAACACAACAGCATGGAGAACTGCAAACAAGATGCATTCACACTCAACCACATCACTGACCTTAATTTATGGAGAGCTGTAAACATAGATCATTGGGAAAAGTTTGTTTTGGATTGATTTGACTGCAATTGTGGGAAGAGTCGAAAGGAGAACCAAGAAGTTGCGTCTTGTTTAGCAAAACACTTTGCTCCAGAATATACAGTATCTACACAGTAAGGGCAAACATGGCATCTTAGCACTAGCAAACATAGCACTTTATTATTCAAGGACACTAGGCACTTTGTTTGATGATTGAATGGTAGTAGGCACATTACAAGATGCTATAAGTATTCTGGTATAATATTGGTTGCTTACAAATTACAATTGCTGGGGTATATACACTCACCTAAAGGATTATTAGGAACACCCGTTCAAGTTCTCTTTACAGTGGAACTATGCAGTTTATTTAGCTTAATTTAGCTTAACTGAACAGCTTCAGAGTCATTGGAATGGTTGTATGACTTTTTTCGAGTTGATTGTTGGTCGTATCGCTCCCCCCTAGCGTCTGTGAGCCGAAAAACCACCCTTGCAACTTTGAGCCGGCGATCGCCGGCCTCAGCTTTAGGAAGTAACGCGTAATATCATGTCTCGCGGTGTAACGAATAGCTTTACGGCACCACTGCACACTTATGCACACACAGTCTTCGGCTAGCTAATAGCTATAAGAACAAGGTATAGATGGATTTTTCAAACTATAGTCATGACTGAGCCTGCAAAAAAGAAGCAGAAAGTTAGGAAAGCATTGATGGAGGAACAGAGAAAGAGGAAAATGCAGACTGACCGAGTGAGGAATCAGAAAAAAGTCAACATAGGAGCTGCGTTGTCAGAATGGCGAGAATTGAGACAAACAGAAGGCTGCAAATCCGATGCTGGCATGGCGTTCTTGCTGTTGCACCTGTAAGTATCTTTGGGATAAACTCAGTTTATTTTGTATTTTTTGTTATTTTGACATCAGGCTGTTTGATATTGTCTGTAAAGGTTTTTATTATTGTCGCTTTCTGTTACGGGCTGACTAGCTAGCCGAGATGTTAGCAAACACGTTTTTCTCTGCACAGTCAGTAGTTGTTTGGTTAGTTGCAAGCGTTGGCAAGTCACATCTACTGGCACCCCAGTCCACCGGTCTCAAGTTTCATTGAGGAGTCTGACCGTGACCTGTATGTTTCTGTCTAATACTAGCTTTTGTACACCTGGCTTTCATGGTTTTGCACATCCTTGTTTATAAATTTCCATATTTTTAAACATATATTCTCCTTGCTGCTAATTTTGGGTGGAAATAAAGCTGCCTCATTTATTCCTGCAACCACCCTACTTGTGAAACTGAATGACGAAAATTGTTTGAGCAAGAAATTATGCAGTTGTTCATATTTTGAAATATTTGATTGCCACAGTCTATCTTTAAACAGGACTGTTGGTGGCCAAGCACTTGATCTGACATTATATGCAGACCTGATTTTGCAGACCTGATTTGCATCATACTTGATTTGTAAACTGGTATTGTTTACCACAGATCCAGAGCGTGGGAAATACAAGGCTTGGGGCATCCGCCATTCACTGTATATGTGGCATGCTGCTAAAAGTTTGAGCAAGAATCTTCGACGGGTAAGCTTATATCCACACATTCCACACCCTCGATTTACTCCTAGCTAAACCTTCTACATGTTGGTTTGTCCTACTCATGGCAGAGATATGACAAGACCCATGGTTGAAAGTTATGGTTACACACAGAAAGTTATTACTTACCTGTAAAAGACACACACAGAGTTAGATATTTATAGTGTGTGTTATGACTATGTATCTTATTCAGGCTGGGTGAATGAAGAACCAAACCAGAATTCAGGTGTGGAGAAGAGACATCGTCAACCACATCTGGTATTGCAGCAAGCAAACGGCAACTGAGGAGCCGTTCAAGGTATATTGTTTAAAAAAATAATACACATTTTTATACATCTTTGTCATGCTGACTCATACAGTTTGGGCCTGCATGTTTTTTGTGTTCCTTTTGTACAGGTGATGTGGCTTGGTGTGCTACACCATGTAGGGTACAAAATGAGCATTCATGGATAACAGGCTTTTGTGAGCATGAACCCCTTGAAGATTGCAGTAAGGATAAGCCCTGGATCATCCAAGGTAATTTCAAACAATGCAAATGCAGGATTGAGTGCCCTGTAAGGATGCAGTCATTTTACTCACAATGATGTGGTGTGATTACAGGTTCAGCAGCTCACCAGGCACTAAATGCCATCGTGCTGGACGAAAGGTGGTTGACCCAGATGAAGTTCATAAATATCAGGTAAGCATCAACAGTCAAAATCACATTTGCCATATTTTAGCACTCAAGCAATTTTGTCTTGTCTTATTTTACAAGAGCAGAATGGAAATAGATTCATGTGGTGAGGAGTTACTATATTTATAAACTATATTTCCCACCAAACTGCACAGGACCACATCAGACCTCGAAGGCTTCCAGAACCACTTATTAATGTATGCAGCATAGTGCATGTCATATACTCTGTCTACAAGACCCAGGACTTTGCTTGGAGCAATCGACTACAACAAATGACTGCCAGCATGCAATCTGTAGGGACACAAGTTGTAAGTTGTTACAGTTATATTTTTGTATAGTGAACACCTTTGTTGACAAGCTTTTTTGAAAGACTAATACTAATGGATCTTCCTTTATCTCCAGGTTCCAACGGTCAAAGACTTGGGCTGTGTAAACAGTGACGGAGAATAAACTATACTCCTACATCCCAGACATTCAGAGGGCCATTCTGTCCAGAAGGCTGAGAAGTGGGACCGGCCTTCCCTGCAAGATTTCACTTCGGCGTGATGACCCAAGGCAGCTGTGTCTCTTGCTCCTGTACAACCACAACACAAATCCACGAGGGAACATTGTTCCCAAAAAGACTGACTGAACTGCTACCGATCTTCTATACAGACAATTGTATACAAAAATATAACGTCATGCAGCACTAGCACTGATATGGTTGATTTTTTTTATTTAAATAAATGTATTTGTTTTAAAGGTATGTAACTGCATAACTCAAACACAAAAAGGTGAGGGAAACATATTTATTGAAAGGTGATATTAAAAAACCATTTACAATAATGGCTCTATTTACAATATAACATTTTCAAATTACACCAAGCGGCGCACCCTGAAGCCAGTGTAGTGGGCCCTGGGGTCAGGAGATGTATCCTGGATTTTCCACACGGCAGCTGGGTATTACCACCCTATTCCCCACACCCAGGTGACCATGCTGCCACAAGACAAACTATAGTCTGCATGTCTAAATTCTCTGCTCAAGTCCTGGCTCCAGGTTGTCTTCAAGTGCAAAGATGTCATTCCATGCAGCACGGGCAAGCAGCAACACACCCTAATCCAAAATGTAGTACTGCATGTAGACCATCTGGCTAATGCATATTCTTTTTCATTGTCTGTGTTCATCTCCCTGAAAAATTTTCATTGGATATGTATCAGAGGCATAATTGAGGGTATCTGAAGTATTGCTTGTCTGGTAACAAACTACCCTTCATTTCAGCTGTGTGCCGCTCCTGCAGCTCCTTCAGCCCCTCTGGTTACCAAAACTCAGTATTTGCGCCAATCGCCTCGGCAGCAAACTCAGACAAGGCAGTTGAAGTTGATCCCTGCAATATCATACAATGAACTGTTATCAAAATGAGGTTTTATGCCTCTCGTTATGAACAAATCAATTATACACCTACCCTACTACATGTATTGGTGTGACAAATTGTTTGGGCTGTTCATCTACCAAAAGTAAAACCAATTCTAATCCCTGTAAACATTATAAAAGAATGCAATTTTCAACATTTTTATGCCTTGTATCATACATTACATACCTCAGTGGACATGGCTCCGTGCATTCACCGGCTTCTTTGAAAACAAATGTACATGACCGGAAGGGGGGGGTAGCCGAAAAGTTTTTACGACAGTGTTGCCATATATCTATTCCGAAGCTGTAGGGGGAGCTCTAAGGAGGAATCTGCGAGCAAAAAGCGTGAAAACAGCGAAGAAATGGCCCAAACTGCATAGCTCCTCTTTAATGCAATGATCTACTCAACCAATCACATGGCAGTTGCTTCAATGCATTTAGGGGTGTGGTCCTGGTCAAGACAATCTCCTGAACTCCAAACTGAATGTCAGAATGGGAAAGAAAGGTGATTTAAGCAATTTTGAGTGTGGCATGGTTGTTGGTGCCACACAGGCCGGTCTGAGTATTTCACAATCTGCTCAGTTACTGGGATTTTCACGCACAACCAATTCTAGGGTTTACAAAGAATGGTGTAAAAAGGGAAAAACATCTAGTATGCGGCAGTCCAGTGGGCAAAAATGCCTTGTTGATGCTAGAGGTCAGAGGAGAATGGGCCGACTGCTTCAAGCTGATAGAAGGGCAACTTTGACTGAAATAACCACTCGTTACAACCGAGGTATGCAGCAAAGCTTTTGTGAAGCCACAACACGCACTAATAATAATCATAGGCGAAATGTTTTAATTAAACAATAGGCGGCTCCAGGGATGTACTGGGACAAAAATTCTGCCCGGAACTTTTGGAAGGAGCGGCCTGCGGGGGGGCTCTCTCTCTCCATTTGACGGCCGGACCAGCCTGTGGATGCAACAGTTATTCCATTTCACCCTACTGTCACTTGTTTTAGTAGGTCCATGACTGTAACTGGCCGACCGGCCGTCAAAGTAAAATATGAGCGCTGGGTTGAATAATATTTGACATAATTAGCCTATGTCTTGGTTTACGACAAGACGTGATATTTCTCTGCACTGTATATGTCTTCTATAGCCTAGAAATCTAGATGCACCCTAGCGTCAGTCTAGCAACTCTCCGTTGACTCGCGAGCTGGAAAAAACAAATTCTGGTCAGGCCAATCACAACGTATATAGAGTCGGTGGGCGGGCTTAACGTAATTACGGGAAAACAAAGAAATGGTTGCTGCTGCTGGCAAACAGCGGTCTTTCGAATCGGCTTTGGCCGCGACTCTGGTAGACTTGGAGTTAATCTTTTCTTTAAGAAAATAACAAAGAACGGCACTGAAGTCATTCTTACAAAAGGAAGATTTGTTCTGAGTTTTCACTTTGTTGCTCTGGTTGGTTGTAGCGCTATCCTATTGCATGCATAGGGAATTTGAAAGTCAACCGTTTATCCCGCCCCTCTGATTCAGCACTGCCACAATTTGCAAGAGCACACTAAAATTGGACAATTGAAGACTGGAAAAATGTTGCCTGGTCTGATGAGTCTCGATTTCTGTTGAAACATTCAAATGGTAGAGTCAGAATTTGGCATAAACAGAATGAGAACATCATGCCTTGTTACCACGGTGCAGGCTGGTGGTGGTGTAATGGTTTGAGGGATGTTTTCTTGGCACACGTTAGGCCCCTTAGGGCCAATTGGGCATTTTTTAAATGCCTCGGCCTAACTGAGCATTGTTTCTGACCATGTCCATCCCTTTATGGCCACCATGTACCCATCCTCTGATGGCTACTTCCAGCAGGATAATGCACCATGTCACAAAGCGCAAATCATTTCAAATTGGTTTCTTGAACATGACAATGAGTTCACTGTACTAAAATGGCCCCCACAGTCACCAGGGGCCTCATTTATAAAACTTTGCGGTGGATTTGCGTCAGAAGTGGTGTACGGACGAAATATAGGACGTGCGTACGCAAAGAAATATTCAGATTTATAAAAGCATGCACACGCACGTCCTACACCTTTTTGCCTTTATAAACCACAATCAACTCTAATACGTAGCGCAGCTTTTGCGGCTACATGTCACGCCCTTATTTGCCCATAAATAGTCAGTGAAACGCCCCAAAATTAATATATTTATTGATTGAGAAAGCATGGGAAACACAGAGGAAAACCAAAAAAAGCCACTTCACTCAATGTGAAGTAGAAAATATTATTGGCGAGTTGGAAAAGAGGAGGAAAATGTTGTTTGAAGGGCACAGTGTGCCTATTACCAATGGCGAAAAGGCGTTGGAGTGGCAAAAGCTTGCAGACGCTGTAAGAAAGTCGGACCGTGGCCAAAATATAAAGTGGTCAGATATCAGTTGATGTCAAAGTGTCTAGCGCTTCATCGCGAAAGTGTGTCTGCCACGGGTGGGGGGAAATTGGCTGCATTACAGCAACATGTCTGCATTCCAAATTATTTTGACATTGGTAGAATGCAAATGCTTTCGATTAATGAACGCATGTTCATTCTCATTCATTGTCCTTATAGCAACATGAGTGCAGTCAATAGCACCGATTACATTTGGGAAACCGGACAAATGTGCTTTTTTTTTACTGTTCAACCGCCGTGTACGGAAACTTAATGTAATTAAGGGTTGGCTGAGATATCCCTGACCTGTCAGTCCGTTCCATCTGGAAAGTGCCAATCGTCAGAAATCCTGTGTTAAATAATATGCATTATTTGGCTATTATTATAATTATATTCTAACAGTCCAAGATCAGCTATTGTGACATCTTCATTTTATTAATGAGAGGCAATATTTCGATTTCGTTTAAACAACGCTCTGCACTTTCAGACAGATCTACAGAAGCCTACGTGTTTCATCCATCTGCCGACGGTGTCGCCATTTCTCATTTCACCTGTTTTGTGTGTACGCATGGGTCAGAATTGTCGTGAAGGACCGCACATTTTCCCGTCAAGTTGGCTTTTTATAAATCCCAATTATTGCGTAGAGAGTTGAGTACATCTTCTTTTGTGCGCACACAACGTTTATAAATGAGGCCCCTGATCTCAACCCAATAGAGCATCTTTGGGATGTGGTGGAACAGAAGCTTCGTGCCCTGGATGTGCATCCCACAAATCTCCATCAACTGCAAGATGCTATCCTATCAATATGGGCCAACATTTCTAAAGAATGCTTTAAGCACCTTGTTGAATCAATGCCACGTAGAATTAAGGCAGTTCTGAAGGCGAAAGGGGGTCAAACACAGTATTAGTATGGTGTTCCTAATAATCCTTTAGGTGAGTGTAAACCAGCCACGGTCGGTGGATCTTAATTGGGGAGGACGGGCTCGTATTACGCTAAGAACCGGAGTGAATGGAATGTGTGCAAAACAAAAAACTATTGGTTTTGTTCGTTGCGCACCATTCCATTCACTCCGGTCCCGAGCGTAATATGAGCCCGTCCTCCCCAATTAAGACCACCGACCGCGGCTTGTGTACACTCACCTAAAGGATTGTTAGGAACACCCATTCAATTTCTCCTTAATGCTTAATGCTTAATGATCTACTCAATCACATGGCAGTTACTTCAATGCATTTAGGGGTGTGGTCCTGGTCAAGACCATCTCCTGAACTCCAAACTGAATGTCAGAATGGGAAAGAAAGGTGATTTAAGCAATTTTGAGCGTGACATGGTTGTTGGTGCCAGACGGGCCGGTCTGAGTAATTCACTCAGACCTTATCTGCTCAGTTACTGGGATTTTCACGCACTACCATTTCTAGGAATTCACAAAGAATGGTGTGAAAAGGAAAAAACATCCAGTATGCGGCATTCCTGTGGGCGAAAATGCCTTGTTGATGCTAGAGGTCAGAGGAGAATGGGCCAACTGCTTTAAGCTGATAGAAGGGCAACTTTGACTGAAATAACCATTTGTTAAAACCGAGGTATACAGCAAAGCAGTTTCGAAGCCACAACACGCACAACCTTGAGGCGGATGGGCTACAGCAGAACACCCCATCGGGTACAACTCATCTCCACTACAAATAGGAAAAAGAGGCTACAATTTGCAAGAGCACACCACAATTGGACAGTTGAAGATGGTTTAGGGGATGTTTTCTTGGCACACATTAGGCCTCTTAGTGCCAATTGGGCATTGTTTAAATGCCACGGCCTACCTGAGCATTGTTTCTGACCATGTCCATCCCTTTATGGCCACCATGTACCCATCCTCTGATGGTTACTTCCAGCAGGATAATGCACCATGTCACAAAGCGCGAATCATTTTAAATTGGTTTCTTGAACATGACAATGAGTTCACTGTACTAAAATGGCCCCCACAGTCACCAGATCTCAACCCAATAGAGCATCTTTGGGATGTGGTGGAACGGGAGCTTCGTGCCCTGGATGTGCATCCCACAAATCTCCATCAACTGCAAGATGCTATACTATCAATATGGGCCAACATTTCTATAGAATGCGTTCAGCACCTTGTTGAATCAATGCCACGTAGAATTAAGGCAGTTCTGAAGGCGAAAGGGGGTCAAACACAGAATTAGTATGGTGTTCCTAATAATCCTTTAGGTGAGTGTATAACCTGTCCAAATATTGACAAATGTACTACATGTAAGTCGCTTTGAATAAAAGTGTCTGCCAAATGCCCTAAATGTAAATGTAAAAGAAAGTAGCTTGTTTTTTTGTTTTTTGATAGTAATGAAATACTATATGTCATTTAACCTAAAAATTTTATGACAGCCACATCCCGCTTGAGTACTTCCTGCCAATACTGTTTCTATCCATCTAGCTGCTGCACTTGTTTAGCGTTCACAGACCCGCTCCCAGTGACAGATGAGCGCCGAAGCAATAAAGCAATGCTAACATACAATTACAATGCTCTGTTCTTTTCTCATGCTCACGCAAACGTTCAGGGTTTTTCCAGTCAGAAAAAACAGTAACAAATTTATTTTTCTTGGTAGAAAAAAGCATACAGGCAAAGCAAAAAGTATTACCTGTGGATGGTGAATAGGCAATCCAGTTTCTGGAAACTTTTTCCTTATTTGGCAGTTGACAGCACAGCTGATCATTAGTAAGGGAGCGCACCTTAACACCCAAACCCCCATCACGAGTTGAGGCTAGATATTTGCTATTTCTATTATGAAAGGCAGCAGGTCCACGACCGATAAGAACAGCATGATCATCCTCATCGATTGCCCCCCACAATGTAGGGCCAGACACCTGATTAAACCACTGCTCGCTGCTGCTGCTACCGGTGCAGCTAGCAGGTTGTGCTGCGCTGCTAACACTAGCCTCCCCGGGTCGCTGGTTAGCTTGCTTGTCATGATCTACCACACATTCTTAACCCCAATTCTCCTACTGGGCCTGGCTACTTTTGAAGAATGTTTTGATAGATGGAACCTGTCTTAATAAAGACACCTCCCTCTCCTTTTCTCTTTTTCGTTTGCATTTAGTACAACCGCTGCTCTCATTTATTTTCTTGACTTACAACCACAGATCCTACAGTCTGCTTTTCAGCGCAGGGTTATTTGAAGGCTGCACAGGGGCGGGTTGTTACGTCAGTGCTTTCCACACCTGCGCTTGACCAATTATATAATTCTATTTAAATGAATACAAATATCAGCATGGCTTTTCTCTGTTTATACATGGTGTCATTATCTGAAATGTAAATATTTTTGTTTTCCTTTTCTTGGGCCCCAAGTGCGCATGGGCCCCGGGTAATTGGGTAATCCGGGCATGCCCATTAATATACATTTTCATAGTACATTGAAGAAGGACCAGGAGGAGAACGAACATCTAAAAGCGGAAGGAAAGAGGAATGTTTTTTTCTGTTAGCAACAAATATGTGACGTGAGAAAACTGTTTAACAAATGAGTTCTTTGACAGCGGATTGGACTTCATCTGGACTTTACAGGTTAGTTTTAAATTTACTAATTTAACTTGCAGCTTTGTTTTTGCGTAGTCAGTAGCTATGCAAAATTATCTACATCAGCTAGTTAAATATCACTTGAGGGGGAAGGCTGATTAATAATACAGAAAGGAGACATGACACAATTTTTTTTAATTATTTAAAATTTAAACAGTATAATTGGCCAGCTGGTCTGTAATTTGCATAAAAAAACTGGTGTGTGGCTGTCAAGCAATGGAAACGATACGGAATAGTCAAAATGACAGTGTGATAATCGTTTCACTTCTATCTATTTAGGGAAGTTACTAAATACACTATGAGACGTTGTCACAAGCGAAATGGTGTAGTATTGGAGAGAGAGAGACCGGAGGCAGATAGCTGGTTGCTTATATTTATGTAGACAATACAGAAACATACATGCATTTCAGATGAAGGGTACAACGGCAGCGAGTGCACAACGGTAGACTTATATAGCTTACGTGCTCTCAGACAGTGGCATGGACACTGATAGCTAATAAGTAAAGAGCATATGCCTATACTTCCAAACTGCAGCAACACACTTTTCACAACCTACTTACAATATGTAGCTCCTGGACAGCCTTCACCAAAACAACACACACGCACGCACGCACGCACGCACGCACACACACACACACACACACACACACACACAATAGAACCCTCAATAATACATTCAATGAAAATCTAAAACCACGGTACATAAGTACTGGCATGTAAACACAAACTTACAGTCAAGAAATAAGAAGTAGTGTATCAGTACATCAGCACTGGCCATATAATACAAATATAACATAAACGCATATAATGCACTATGAGTCCATTTCTCAATTCATATGTGTACTCCAGCCCACCCCTGGCTGGATGTGATAGATATCCATTTATAGCTGGCTTTGTTTACAATGTTCTGGCTGCCGTGGATGCTGAATAACTAGCTAGAATTAATTTTATTTCCTTCTAAAATCACTTTTTCAACTCCATGCTATAACTTTCAGGCCAGGTGGAAGACACTGAGGACCCAGTACACCAATGCAAAAAAGGCAGCACCTTCAGAAAAAATCTGGGCCCGTATTTATCAAGCTTCTCAAAGTGCCATTTTAGTCTCAAGTGCTGAGAATTGACAAAATGTACTCATACTCTCAAACTTAAGTGTAAAAGCAAGTTATCAAATTTCTCAAAGCTAAGAATCACTCTTACTCTCCCAGCTATTTAAGACCGCTCGAGAGGTCTCTCAAGTGGTTAAGAGTAGCCAGTAGGGGCTTGTGATGGCGTAGACAGAGACGTGCGCAAATCTTTTAGGAGAGAAAGAATGTTTTTTTATATTACAGTGTAGATTACCAATAAAGTGGGCTGATGGGGATGTAGACATATTAGGTATACATATACCATATGAAAGATCAAGTGGTATTCAAAAAAACTATTTAACAAAACTAGCTAAAATAGATAAAATATTGCTCCCCTGGAAAGGACAGCACCTATCTATTTGTGGTAAAATCACCTTAATTAACTCTCTC